>SJYO01013451.1:137051-181407 GCA_006410555.1 Capra ibex | reverse complement strand
GAGAATTCACGGTAGCTCCCCGCGGCCCTTAACGTCGGTCATTTAGCGCAGGGTGGTGAGTCGTCGCCCCGGTGGCGTCGCCGCGGCGGGCGCGGGCGGCCCTTGGGCGCGGCGGGCCCGCGGAGAGGTCCCGGGCGCTCCGGGCGGGGGTGGGCCGCGCCGCGACGCGTCCCGGACGGGGGCCCGGCCGGCCCCGCGCGCCCCGGGCGCGACCTCCGCTCCTGCGCCGCCGGCGCCCCGCGTGCCGGGCCTCGCGCGCCGGGCGCGGGGGCGCGCGGGACGGGCGCGAGCGCGGGGCGCGAGGCCTCGGGCCGGAGCGACGGGCCCGAGAGGACGCCCTGGCTACGGCCGGGAGGCCGGCGGTCCCATTCCCCCGTCGCGCCCGCGCCGCCCCACTCCGTCCTCCCACCCACCCGCGGGCGGGACCCCGCCCCCCTGGGACTACGCCCGGGTCGCGGTCGCAGACCGTGCACCCCCGCAGAGTTCAAGGGAGACCTCCGGCCCGTCCACCGCTCTTGCGCCCCCACACCACGAGGTTCCGACCGTGAATGACGCACGGATGACACGCGGCCCGCACTGGCCGAGTAGACTTCACCCTAAAAAAAACAGGGGTAACATGTCTACTCTTTCGTCTCCGACCCTCTCCCGTTTATCGACCGAGTCCCAGGGGTCGGTCGGTCCTAAACTGGGGATCCGACGAACTGCGGTTTCGACCTCGAGAGGGGTGATCCCGTGCGTGTTGGTGCCTCTGCCATACTTATAAAGTAACATCTTTTCTTCCCCCTTTTTTTTTAGTCGATAACAGGGCGGTGGTATTACGTCGATGACATCCGGGAGTCCAAGAAATAAAGTCGGTACGAGAAAAAAGGTGGGAAAAGAGCTTCTTACATACGAGACCCCGGTACATCTGGGACCAAGGTAGAACTGAGGTCGTGGATCTTCACCTCCTCGAAACTCATTCAGGGAATCGAGAGACCCGGACCCAGAGGTCGGACTTTTTTACCCCTGTGAAGGTTCTAATGACTCCCCAAACCTACTCTGGATCTCCCATCGGGACTGCCCCACCCCTATCCGGTCCCGGACTCTCTTCCCCCTTAGGAAGGCGTCCCTGAGTACCTCTGGATAACTCACGTCTCGGTCGGGACCGAGGCCGAGGCCGAGGCCGAGACCCCTTCCACTCCCGTCGGACCGGGCAGACTCGAAGAACGTCCTCCCGAGACAGGTCGCAACACCCTGACTGACGGACCGAAGCGTAAGACGGAAACGGTCCGGGGACGAAGGAGGATCTTACAAACCTTTCCGTCTCCCATGGGACCGAAGTGGAAACGGTGTCTTTACTTAACGTAGACCCTCCTCCCCGGGTCGGGACGAGACTTAAACCGGGGGACCCCTCTTGTAAACCCAGGACCGAAGACGGTTCGGGTCCAAACCCAAACCCTCGGAAGACCCTGGAGGGTTTAAGTTCAAATCGTAGTCCGGGTCAAGGAATACTATGAGGTTTGGTTTTTGTAGTGGAGGTAGTCGTGGGTTTGACCTCTGGGGGTCCGGACACACGGGAGGGCCTGTGGATGGACAGGCAGGCAGAGTAGGTGGTGTCCCAAGGAAACCAAGACGGGGTGTTCGTAGAGAGGGACGAAAATAGGAGGCAGGGCCTGTAAGGGCGGACAGAAGGGGCCGGAGTTGGTAACAAGACCCTGTGGCATCGGTTTTGACAGAAAGATTTTCGTCGAGACTCGAAGACTTGAGAAGTCGGTAGGTGTCTGGATTTGATCCGGTTTGAGGACTCGGTAGAGAGTTCCGACCCGAAGAGACACCAGTCGGGACGGAGGGAGACGTCGGAGGGGAGACACTTGGCCTACACGGAACCAGCGTCTCTCGGCCCAGACGGGACTCCGACAGTACCACAGTAAGGAGGTTTCGGGGAAGGAACAAAGAAGACCGGACAACTTGAAAGGTGAGTAGGAGTCCCGGGTGGACACAGGAGAGGAGGGGGACCAGGAAGGTCCTGGGGGTGGAGAGAGATCACCTACGGTAGGCATGAAGAAGGGGACCCGTTGGGAGGGAGGTATACCGGGAGTCGTCCACGGTTCCGCGAAGGGTGGTCTGACCCTCGAGACCGGTCGAGCCACTAGAAACTCCTTACTTGTCGCCCCTCACGTAGTCTTCTTCTATTTGGTCTCGGAGGAACCTCCCCAGAGCATTGGGGTACCGCCAGGTAGCCCTCACCCCTTAGTGCGAGGAGGACGGAGGAACCCCAGAGGACCACCCTCGGCCCACGGGGTCTACCTCCGTGACTCCTGGTGTAAACGTGGGTCTATGGACGTCCGGAACTGGAAGTCGGAAGTGTAAGTCCTCGTAGGTCTCAGGGTGGACCTAGGCAACCCCGTTCCCAACACCCGTGAGTCCACGTCCTCGGAGGGATAGGACAGGGCCGGGCGAAGGTGGGGTAGTCCGGGTGGGGGTGGTAGGAGGGTCCCTTGTCCCTCTCAATACAGTCCGGCAGACCGGCTCACGGTCCCGAGGGGTACCTTGATATTTAACTGGACAGCGCTCTCCCTTCTCTAATTACAGCTGGTAGAAGTAATCGCGCAGGGGGCCCCACTGCCGCAGACGGGACTCGACCGACTAACCTCTCCCACACTCACTCACTCCCCGGACCACTACCACCACCCCCCGGACGTGAGGTGTGGGGGACGGGGGGGTCTTTCCGTTCCACGTCCCCGGTCGCGGACGGTCTTTCGGAACCGGAGGAGGATGACAAGCTTCCCGGCAGGGAGACCGGAGACGAGGACCGTCATCCTCGCACGAAACTACCTCCTGGACACACGATTAACCCTCGTCTCTACGCGCGGGACGTCGAGACGCCCCGAGGATCCGACTGTGGCGGTCGAGTCGCCGTAGACACCCCGGAAGTAATCTCGGGAAAGGAGACTGGTCTTTCGTTGGACGACCCCCGCCCCGCCTCTCCCCCCCGAAGGGAGGATTGGGAGAGGGAGAGGGGCGGGGGGGTGGGAAGAGGAAGAAGTGCTACTACTACTACTACCCCTTCCTCCGTCGAAACCCCACACCTAACCTCCCACTCCTACCCTCCTAGTCTCCCTAGGAAACGTAGAAACTCTGGTGCACCGGATCCCAATCCGGGAGGTGACGAGACGTGGCCTCACAAGAGTTACGACCCTACCCGTTCCAGTACGGGGGGACCCCACCAACCCCGGTCGGTTCCCACGCACTCACCTAAACAGAAATCTCTACTCCTGACCAGTCTCGGGCCCCGACTCCACATCTGACTTCACGTCCGAAGACCCAGACTTAGGAACACGAGGGTGGAGGGCACTCCGGGACCCGAGAGACTCGGAGTCAAAGGAACGGTCCGTCACCACCTCCCGGCCCCCAACCAGAGCACTCCCGCCGTAGGGAAATATCTTTGTCGAAGACGCGACCCACCTCCGACGATTCCCTTCCCTGACGTCGTCGTCCAGTTACCCGCACCCGAATAAGGTAGCAAGTAAGTAAGTAAGTCCTGTGCGGAGGACGTGCCACCAGAACATGAGTGTCTTCCGAAGTCTTCACCGAAGTAAGAGACCTCCCGGAGGGACCCTTTTATTTGGGTCCTCTCCTACTCGACGATCTTGGGGATCTTCCCTCAGAGGGGTTTGGACCCCTATAGACCTACCGGGGTCCAACTGTGGACATTCCACCTCTACCACGTCAGAGAGGAACGTCTGGAGTAGACGTGCTCCTGAGACTACACCCGTAGATCGATCAGCGGTTCAAGAACCGGAGGACCCAGGGGATCGACCTGGCCTCGTCTTCGTCCCTGGCTCTGGCAGAGGAGTGTGGGTGAGGACAGCGGGTCGGAAAGGACACGTAGGTCCCCTCCCCCCACCTCCCACCCGGGTTGAGTGACGGACCATAGTGACCAGAGGTCAGACACGGACCCCTACCCAAGGTACCCGTGGACAGACAGACTTACGGACGAACTCCGACCCCCATCCGTCATCTACCCACTCCCGACGAGGACACCCCAGCAACGTACCACGATCGACATGGAGAACGATCGACTCCCAGTGAGGCACTCCGTACCCCGAGGTGGAGAGGTTCGGAGTCAAAGGAGTAACCACGGTGCCCTTACTCAGACACGACGCACGGCCCGTGTGTGGACTGCGTCTCACCTCGTGTCGCCCGTCCCGACGCACCAGTGAAGACGGAATCCGCCGACGGGGTCGAGGAGTCTCTCCGGACCGATTCGCCTCACACCCGAAGAGACGGAGAGAGACAGTCGGGGGGTCCCCCATGGTTCATGGGTGACCCATGCTGTCCTGCAAACTTGTTTTTCGTGTACCAAGACCTCAGTTTTTCGGGTCGGAGCTCAGAAACGAAACACCGATGCGTCGACACACAGGAGCCCGAGTAGTGAATTGGAGAGACACGGAAACAAAAGAGCAGACCTCGCCTTTACTCTACAACATTTGACTTTTGGTGTCGAACGTAACGAGTCACTCGTGGGTGGATCCCACCTCCTACCTCGCGACCGGGTCCTAAGGGTCGGGTCCCACGACGAGGCCGGGGGAACTAGAGCGTGCCACTGAACCCCACTCTGAGAAACCTGAGTAGACATTTCCCCCAGTACCGTGGACGGACGGAAGGTCTCGAGAAGACTCCAACTTTTCTACACACACCGACCCCTTTCCCCGACGAGGCCCTTCCCGAGTTCCCCGTCCCATGAAAAGAACCTCATTGGGACGACAGGGGTCCCCACCTACCGGAGGACCCCGGGAGCAAAGGACAGACCTTTTTACCCTCATCTGTGGGACGAGTAGGACCGGGAATCTCCAGACGCTACGACACAGACTAGTCTTAGAATCGGCAAGACAAAACATTACGTAGACGTACGTGAGATCGGGGCACATTGGACTCTACACAACCTTATCTGTCAGGAGGTTGAACTCGCGCAACTCTAGCGGGGCTCTCTCAGTGCACACCTTCCGACCACTACTTCCCACGGATAACAACGGCGGAGCGGTACGGGTCGGGCAGGGCGGACCGTCTGAGTCAGCGCCCTCGACCGTTGTACCGACAGACGGAGGCGGAAGGGTCCGTCCGTCCTTAGTGATTGCGCAATCGTCAAAGTAATTCGGAGAGCGGTCGGAGGGGCGGAGGGAGGGCCCGGAGGAGCCATTAATAAAAGGGTCGGGAAGGTGAGCGTCGGGAAAGCGCTCGAGAAGCCCTAACCGGTTCACCGGGGGTGTCCTACCCGACGACCCTAACCCGAGACTCCCCGAAGGGGGTGTGTGTGTGGCACCCGTGGGGGAAAAGACGGAACGGTAACTTCGAAACACAGGGGGACTCCGGAGGCACTTTTACGTCTAGACGAGTCGGACGGCCCCACTACCAATTGGGCAAGAATGTGCGGGCCGTGTGCATCTGAGGAGGTACGTCGACTGGAGGTAAGTCAGGCCGTGTCTCAAAGAGTCCGGCGGAAGTCCCCGACGGTAGCTCATCTGAGGTCCCTCGGCCGAGACTCCCTCTACCCTAAGGACCAGGACTCTCCGACACCTGCAGGTCCCGGGACCGACCATCTTCGGTGTCGCACTGTGCCCCTACGTACCTCCCACTCCCCTCCACACAGGTCTCGCCCTGACCCCGGGGTCTCCAGGACCCTGGGTGTCGGAAGGAGACGGATTCGGGTTTGTGGGGTCGGGTGGGGACCAGTGTTGCTGACCAACTCTTTACCTGGACACCGGGTAGTCTCGGATAGTCTCCGAAAGGACCTTGAAACTGAAGGTCGGACACCTCTTCCGACCGTACCGACACCAACGGCTCGGGTCTCCCACATGTATACTCTGACGACCAACAGGAGAAGGCCCTGGTACAGATCCGACCCCTTAACGGTCACTCCAGTAGTGCACCTCCCTCTCTCTCGCCTCCACCTTCATATATAAGGACGTAAACCCAGAGACCTAGGACGATACGGACTTCGATATGGACGTCAAAAGTCCATATATTTCTCTGTACAGAGGAAAAAGCGAGTTCGAGAGCTCGACTAAAAAAAGGGGAATGTTGGTTTTCTCAGGATTACCTACCCTTTTTGGTCCGTCCTAAAATGTTTTCTCCACTGTAAAACTCAACCCAGAACTTCCTACTTATCCTCAAACACGTCGTCTCTGCTCGTGAGTTTGTCTCCCTTGTCGTCCCCAGTTTCTGTACCTCTACACTTTTACGTCCTATACCCTCTGTGGTTCATGACAGACATCGTAGTCCTAAACATTCGTGTTTACTGTCCTTCCCTCGACTCCCTACCTTTACTACGGTCCGACACTTACGGTCCAACTCCTCCCCATATCTGACTTCCACGACTCCTAACACCCTCTCCGCCCGTCCTTGTCCTCTGTGCCCAAGTCCGTCCAGTCTCTTCCACGACACCTCTCTTATTCACTCTGACGGCCGTCTCTTCCCCGTCGCTCCCAGAGGACCGTGTCACACTCAGATCCTTGGTCCCACTCTCCTCCGCGGGGTCTTGGTTCCGACCCCTTCATCCGTCTCCGGTCTAGTCTCCCCGGACCGTGTGCTCCGACGTCGTGGGTGTCCCAGGGTCCTCGGGGACTCCACCAATCCAGGTCGACATGGTACCTCTGGCCGTCAAGCACCTGAGCAAGTAACTCGTCTAGGCATACGTCACGGATGATATACGGTCCGAGTCTCCTATACCCTCCACTGGTAAGTCAGTGTCGGTGTCTCGGTCCGTCGAGGGTCCGACTACCCTCTGTCCGTCACTCGGTCCTCTGTTCATGCACTCTCACACCTTCTCAGTTCACTACCACTCATCTCACACCCATGGTGACCGGTCCCACGAGACCCCCTCCCTCCGGAGAGAGTCTTCTTTACAAACTCGACTCTGGACTTCTACTCCTCCCGGTCGACACCCCTCTAGTCCACCTTCTCGTAGGGCCTGTCTCCGTCCACGTTTCCGGGACACCGTCTAGACTAACACCGGAAAGTTCCCCGTCTTTCCTTCCCCAAACCCGAAATAACAGGGACCCTACCCTATGGAAATCTCCCAGAGTCCTCGTCCCGACCTCCGTCTCTGCCTCCTTCTTCCCCCTACCGTCACCCCGACCTCGACTCTCTCAGGGACACCAAACCCCTCCACCCTCTCTCCTCCGGTCCGCTCCCGTCGTCCGAGACCCGACTTACGGACCCCGTTCCCGACCTCCAAACGCCTCTGCCTACGGACCTCGGCCGGGTCCGACCTCTGGTAGATCCACTTCCCCAGACCCCGTCGATTTCGACGTCAACAGGTTCCCCTCCCCTCCACCCTCGGTCCCGGACCGGACCCGGACCTCTCCCCCTCCTGTACCCGCCATCAAAAAGGGTGGACTGGTGGGGTCGACACCGTCCCACACGGTCGACCACGACCTTACTCTACGCTCTCGAGACACGAAGGGACTTGTGTCGGTCAGGAGCGACGGCGGTGGTCGACGGGTGGACGGGGTATCCAGGGCCGGTCTCGTACATTCACTGTATCGGACGACAGGTACCGGTGCGGTGGGAGACGTCCCTCTTCGAGTGGGTTCGACGAGACAGGAAACCTCGGTTGGCCAAACGAGACGACCGCCTCTGTCCAGGACCCCGGCTCCAGTGTCCGACGTCGGACGTACCCACCACCCGACCGAGGGACTGGATATCCGCCCGTGGGTCCCGACACGACGACGGTCACCCGACCCCACGGTCCGACCAGGTCCGTCCCGACCCTCCACTAGCCCACGACCCTCGGAGAGCGGGGTCTCGACCTCGGGACGGCTCTCGGGGGCGAGTGGGAGGCCGTAGGACGACCGGCGGGACAGAGAGTGAGACAGGAGAAAGCGAGTGTCGACGCGAATCTCTAGGGGTCTCGGGTCCCGAAAGAACGGTAGGCCGAGAACTGAGACGGCCCGGAAGACGGACCTTGTGAAGGGACAGGGGGACGGGGGTGAGTGCACGGGGACGACACAAGAGTGTCGGGGACCCGAAAAGGGGAGATGTTGTAAACAAATCACTTAAATAAGTACATTATTCCTATAACTCCGGGACGACACGTGTTCTATGACACGACCCCCACCTCCCCACTCCACACCCCTCGCTACGTGAACACTTATCTTGACTGGTCCAGGGTGGGGAGGGTCATACCGTCCTTTGTGACACTGGATGACTTTCAGCGAGTCAGCCCAGACTGAGAAACGCTGGGGTACCTGTACCCTAAGAGGTCCGGTCTTGTGACCTTATCCTCGGAAAGGGAAGAGGTCCGCTAGAAGGGTTGGGTCCCTAGCTTGGGTCCAGAGGGTGTAACGCCCACCTAAGAAATGGTCGACTCGGTGTTCCCTTCGGGTTCTTATGACCTCACCCATCGGATAGGGAAGAGGTCGCCTAGAAGGGTTGGGTCCTTAGCTTGGCCCCAGAGGACGTGACGTCCGCCTAAGAAATGGTCGACTCGATACTTCCTTCGGACAGTGGATCACTTGTTCAATTTTAAACCACGGCCTACCACCCGTCTCGACACATCCTCTCGACTCCCTACGCCCGCTCTCCCACAACCCCAACCCCCCTACCGTCACTCCTCCGCGATTACCTCTGTCTCACGAGTCCCTCCGAAAGTAGGTTCTGGACTCCCATCTCTCCGCCGGTCGGAACCCTCCACGTCCACCTCTCGCGAGGTCCACCCTGACGGGCACCCAGACGAAGGGACACACAGAGGGAATGACGTGTCCCCTCGGTCGGGTAGCGACCCCCCAGACGTGACCCCGATTCGACCCCCAGGGACCCCGTCCCTACCAGGTGTCACCGGGGGACCTCGGGTCTAAGGTCCTTGCGTCCGTCTCCGGCTTCGGTGCAAACCTATGTCCGGACCCGGACACGTGCCCTATCCGTGTCTCAGGACACTCTATTACGGACACTTCCTGACTGTGGGTGAGCTGTCTGTCTGTCCTTACTCCGTGGACGTTCCGACACCGACCTGGGACGAGAGGAATCTCCGACGCTCTGGTCGGAGTCCGTCAGTGACTTGCACTCGGAGACACACAAGTAGACATTTTACCCGTACTGTCACGGAGGGAGGACTCCGACGAATTTAGTCCATTATCACGTCGCGGACAGTGTCCTGTCCATGGGCCACGCAACGGGAATGATGACACCTATGAGAACCGTGAACGACTCATTGTCTGTCTCGAGAGCCCATTGTCTTGTCATCCACGAGACAACCACAAACAACTGACTGACTGACTGGCTCGTCTTCAGTCCGTACTGGCCCGGTACTCACTCACCGCGGGGGTCCATCACCCCTTCTGACCCGTGTTTGGTGTGACCAAAGGGGGAGACCCTCAAGTCCGCCACGGACCACCCGACTCGGGACCCTCGGAACAGTAGACCCTACCAGGACCTTATGGTGTGGAGAAGTTCGACGTCAAAGGTAGAGACTCTTTACCTCGACTTCCACTAGGACTCGGCGTGCTGGTTAGGGGTCAACAACTGTCTGAATACTCTTTTACTCTGGATTTCCCGGGACTCCTAGCGACTCGGGCGTCCTTTCAACTGTTACCACGGCAGACTAAAGGGTTCCGACGGATTCCAGGAACCTCCCAGTTCCCCGAAAAGTCCGAGGTCTGTCCCTTCGTCCGGAGAGGGATGGAGGCCTGTGGGGAGGTCACAGTTCCCACTGAATGCAACTTAGTCGAGACAAATCCCAGAGAGTCTCGGACAAGGACGTCCTCACACAGGATTCGAGGTCGAGAGGTGGGGGTCGGTCCCGAGGGCGTCGGGGACACGGGCAACGGGACTGGAGTCACCCGGGACCTCCTCGGTGGTACGACCCGACCAGGAGGACGACCTCCCCTCCGGGACCCGACCCGGACCGAGTATCATCCACGAGTCTTTCCCGGATCACACACGGACACTCCCACCCCGGGACCTCCGGACCCGAACCGGAGGCAGGACGACGACTGGGGACACACACCGGAACCCGTGATCCAGCGACCGACTCGTGGAAGACACGCGTCTCGACCCTCTCTGAGGACTCCTGGTACGTCCGGTGGAGGAGTCAACAGGAGTCCGAACGCCGGTCTTCGTCTCCCCGAGTGTCCTCGGACCCATCCTCCTGAAAATGGGGGAAAAAGAGACGTCGGGACTCGGTCTCCCTCTGTGACCCGGGAACATCTACCCCTTTGACTCCGGGAGTCTCCCGTCTCCACACCCCTTTCGGTCTGCACAAAGACGGACCCGCACGCGACGCAAGAGTCACACGGCCGACGGTCGGTCCGAACACTTGCCACCCCTATACGTGACAGGGGGCTTTGGGACACGCGTCGGTCCGTCCAGGACAGTGATGGGGACAAAGCAGCTACGTCTTTGTCTGACTCTCTCTGTCTCGCCGTCTCGGTCCTAAACAAGAAATGAAACAAAAACCTCTACACCCAAGCATGTCCTCTCGCATATCTAGGATCCACATGTCTCCCTATCTGAACGTGCATGTGTGCACATCGGAACTTGGGGGTGGGTCCAAGTCTGGACCCTGGAAGGTTCGTGGGGGACCCTTCGAGAGAGTGTGGGCAGTCAGTAGTGGGTGGCCGATGACTACGGCGGGTGGACCGCATTTGCCACCTCCGACCGAAACAGGGAGAGACGAGTAGTGCATGCGTCTAGTGTCGTACAGGAGGGACACAGACGGAGAGTTCGAGTCACACCGTAGACCCGCTCAGTAGGCCGGCAACTAGATCGTCTTCCAATCGTCTTGACCCTAAACTTGGGAGGGTGACTGAGACGGGTGCCGTGGGTCTCTAAGTGGGGACGAGTGACGGGAGGTCACCGAGGGTAGTGGGAACTTTCTTTCTGGGTTCAGGAGGGGGTGTAGAACGAGCACCGCCGAGGGCTAGGGTAGGGGCGGGAGGATCGGAGCATCTACCTACCCGGAAAGTAGGAGTTTTCGGGGAGACGAGGGAGGATAGAGTCCCTGAAACGTGCACGAGAAGGAAGGAGGACAGGTGGGAGTCGAAGGAAGGTCGCAGGGTGGTCCTCGTAGTGGAGGAGGTCGAACGGACGGACCCAAGGGGGGCTGGTCCGACCGAGGAGGACGACCTGCAGTACTCCGGTCAAGAACGAGAAAGAAGCGACAGGCACAGTGAACATTAATTGACAGTCAATTCGTAGACGAAGGGGGTCGATCTGACAGTCGAGGTCCTCCGTCCCTACCACAAACACCAAGTGCCGACACAGGGACCACGACAAGTAACTGAGTGAGAGGGTCGGAAGAGCAGTAGACAAGCAAGTCGTTTATGCCTCACGGATGGCATGACGTCGGAGAACCGCTCCCAAACAACTTACCCACTTACCTACTTACTTCCAGGTAGACGGAGACCTCGGGCAGGAGAAACGTCACGTGAGGTAGCACAGACAAGGACGGAGAGACCCGGAGTCAAAGGAGTCAACAGTCTCCTTCCGGGGTCCGGACGCGGAAGGTCGGTTCGAGACTAAGACTCTGACCCCCTGTCCCCCGACCAAAACCAACCGTTACGGCTCCCGTCGTGTCGACTCGTCCCGCCACTGACGTCCGATGCCCCGTCCAGGACAGGGCCTGTCGACGGACGAGGTCACGACCGGGGTCACGGACCGTCCTACGAAAGGTGTGGACGCAGTGGTCTCGGGGACTACAGGGACGACCCCACATTCCGAGTTCCGGGTGCAGGTGACTCCCGGAACGGTTCCGGTGCACCGGGGGACAGAGGGGTTTGAGACTCGAGGTCGAACCGGACGACCCGGACCGCCCCTTCCTTTCGCACTCCCACGGGTCCACCTTCCGTCATCCACTACACCCGGCCGCACACTCGGACCAACGTGTCGACACACCGGAAGGGAAGTACTCGCGCCAAAGGGACCGACATTTTTGGACCCGCACTGCCACTGGTAGCAGGGTGGGACGACCCCGGAGACTCCCAGAGCTCTAGAACCCTTCGTGCCCCGTCCAAAGACACTCCGGTCGGACGGGGTCCCGGGCCGACCTGGTCGAAGGCGACCCTCGGTCCGCCCTTTACGCGTCGCACGCTCCACCGAGTCGCCGAATCACCGAACAGTCGGTCCGCCCGCCCACAGGACCCCGGCCCAAACTAATCAAGTCCAACTGTCAGCGCGAGGCGCCGCGACGGTCCTCCCCTCGGGCACTAATGGGATTACTTCGAACTTGCGTCAAACAGTAGGTTTGTCGACCAAGCCTCGACGCGACGACGGTCGACGGGTTGAGTCGGCACGTCTGCGTGGGGCGCGGTGGGCTCGGTGCTCACCGGGACGGTAGCCCTACTGGCCCTCTTCTCCGTCACCGGGGCCTACCCGACACCTCGTCAGGGACCCCTCACCCTACCCGGTGGGTCCCCACCCCCTGACAGCCTCGGAGTCAGTCAGTCACCGTAGGGGGACTAAGAACAGGAGTCAACGGGGTAGACATTTCACCCACGAGGACCGTCGAACTTCAAAGTTCTCAAGGTCGACTACTCAGTGGAGGTTCTTAAAAAGAGTCTGGGGAGTTATGACTCAGTCTCTGGAGCAGTCCGTGGGTGTCGGGAGTTCTGTCCGGGGTAGTGGGGCTACCGGGACACAACAGTGACTTCCAGACCCACTAACAGTGACTTAAAGTGAGTAAGTAGGTCGCTTGTGACTGCCCTTGTGCGTCGTCACCCGTTCGGCCGGTGGTACGGCAGAAGTACCGCAAACTAGCGTCACCCTTCCTGAGTGCCCTGGACCTGGGGTAGACCCCTCGGTCCCTCCCGAAGGGTCCTCTCCACCGTTGACCCGGGTCTTGTGGGTCTCCTCTCTCGTTGTGTCCCTTCTCACAAGGGCCATCCTACTTGTCGGACACGTTTCGGGGACTCCTTCTTCCCTCTCTCACACCTCCTTACACTCGTGGGAGACTTTAACCGACTTCCACAGTCACGAAGGACCCCTTTCCTGAGTCAGGCACGGGAGACGACCCGTTCAAGTGGGGAGTAACTTGACAAGACTGATGTCTTGTCAAGAACCTTCTTTCCTAGTGTCAGGACACAATGTCTACCCTTGTGACTCCGGGTGTCGTACCGCCACACCATGGGACGTCCGGAGACGTGGGAGTCCAGATGAACCCCTAGGGGGCTCTCCCGGACCTGGCCCTAGACAGTCGAGTCGCACCCAATCTCAGGTGTACTCGTGACCTACTCCTCCCCCGACGTGACCCCGGACCCTGGGACAGGTCCCGAACTTCGGAACGTGTCGTCTCGTCCCGTCCGTCGGACCCCGGAGGTGACTTACCACTCACCCAGAGGACTGCGAGACCCGGTCCTGGACATTAACTCGGAGCACCGAGGACTCGGATGGGAAAGAGGATGTAGATTGTTGGATAGAGAAGTGATACCGAAAACTAACTTAGACAAATTTTACAACTTAACATTTGAGTTTTTTAAAAAAAGAAATTCTTAAACCCGTATTGTTAAAAAGGATTGATATTTCCTTTTAACGATTCAGGGTATAATTTGTAAATATCACACATACCTTCGGGTGAGTATCTCTTTGTCGTGGGAACCTTGATAAAAGGTTCATCGAACTCCGACGGGAACGAACCTAACACCTTACCCCCTCGTCCGTCCACTCACATCGCCCCCCGCCTATGACCGGAGGGCGTACCGGGGGCGGACCGACGAAGGGTCGACAGAGACGGGAGTCGCCGTCGGTCCGGGGAAGAGACGGGAGGACGTAGGGACGCCACATGAGGACCCACCGAAAGGCCGTACATCGACGATGCTGGTAGGACCGGGGTGAAAGGCAGGACTGGGACAGAGGGGCGTTGGGGGTTGACAGGGACCGAGGGACGAAGGTGGCGTAGGTCGGGTATAGGACCGGGTCGCGGAAGGGGGTGGGAAGAATGAGACGGAAGTCACCGGTGTCGGAAAAGGAGGACCTCTCCCCGCGGACCCCGGGACCCTAGACGTACCGGGACTAGGCTCGTCCACACTGGGTCTGAGGCGTCCGTGGGTCGGGGTGGCGGCCCGTCTGCACTCGTCGGACTCTCGACCCTACTTCCCGACCAAAGACCGGAGCGACGTCCCTTCCTCCTTAAGGGTGGCGAAACGAGGGAGGAATAGCGACGACTCGCCGCCGCACTGCCGACGACAACGACGGCGGACGGACCCCTCCGTCACCGAGACCTCCTCTTGCCCAAATAGTCTAAGTAGCGGAGAGCGGGGGGTCCTCTGAGACGGCCCGGAGACGGGACCGAGTCTCTCTCTACCTCCCTCCACTCCCACGGGTTCCGCCCTACACCGTACTCGGGTCCCAACCGCCTCCGACCACCCTACGTCCACACCTATCTGACCCGGGGTCGGACCGGGCCCGAGGGCCCGTAGAGTCCGGAGTACTTGCCATCCGTCCCTCCGCTCCCGACCGCTTCTGGTGCCCCTTTGAGCACCTAGGAGTAGGGGCTCGGACGTGAGCACAAGGAAAGGGTGTGCCACACGACAAGTCCGTGAAGGAGGTCCGAGCCCTTGTCCGGTGTCGCTTACTCAAACCGTTCTTACTTACCACTACGGGGGCTTCCGCACACACAGCCTGGGAACGGTACTCGACCCGGGTGCAATTTTTAAAGTGTATACCGTAGGAGAACTGGGGCTGGGTGTCGGGCCATTCGATCATACCAGGGAGAAGAGTAAAGTGTGTACACCTGTCCGGGTCTCGAATTTACTAAACGGGTCCCTGTGTTTCGGTCCCTGACGGGTCCAAACTAGGACCCACCAGACTTCGATTCCTAACCCGAACACTGGTCTTCCGACGCCCATTCTTTCCCCCGACCTGTCCGCTGGTTCCACCCAACACCCTCCTACGACACGAACTCTTTCCCGGACATGGGACCCCCAACTCACGAAGACCCCAGAGCCCCGGCTCAACGGAGGGGGAGTTGTGGGAACGACTCGTGACCCGGAGCCCCGGTATTCCACGTACCTAGGACTTCCAAGGGTGGGACAGGACGGAACCCCTTCGGAGGCTCTGTGGGGAGTCCCTCCGGTTCCGAGGTTCTGTGGACGGAAGGGTCCTAAGGAACCAGTAAACGATTCTTAGTCCAGGACCTCTTGACTCGAGACGTGACTCGACCTCCCTTGTCCACCCGTCTCGTCCGTCTCCATACCAGAAGGACGGTTCCCTCGTCGACCATAGGAGAGGTCCGACTAGGGTCCTCCCACCCCCTCTCCTCGCAATCAAGTCGATTCTCTCCCATCTCAGACTGGGTCGTTGTCATTACCGTTTGACCTACGAGTGTCTGTATTTTTATTGTGTTGACATCTTTGTTCTCAAAGTTTCTGTCCCTCTAGTCCCTCCGAAGGACTTCCTCCCCCGGGTCTCAATAGTACCTCCTCTATCGTTAAATTACTCATCTTCGTCCCTGGTCACATAGTACGACTCCCTTTAAGACACGTTTCCGGGGCACCATCCCTCACGGCATGCCGGCTCCCGCACTTTCCGACGCACACATCGACCTCGTTCTTTTAGACCCTCTTCTCCCCTAAAGGGTCCACCAGGTCACGGATTCTGAGACGCAGGGACTACGTCCCCCGGTTCAAGGTAGGGACCAGTCCCTTGTTCTAGGGTGTACGGTGTTGGTCTTCAAACGTTCGACGTTGATTTCTAGGGTGTACGGAGTTACTTCTACCTTCTAGAGAATACGACGTTGATTCTAGACCACGTTGATTTAGTTATTAATTGTTGTTGTTGTTCAACCCTTGGAATTTTATCTTCTAGACCCCCGTCCCTACACCGTGGAATACTCCGTCCTGGGGGTCCCCCAATCAAATCCGACCCTTCACTAGTTCAGTCTACAGTGTGTACACGAAAATAATCTCAGTTAGGTCTCTCAGGAATATCGGAACAGATCTTCGAGTCCCAAGAGTCGGGTCGAAGTGGTGAAGAGATGTACAAGAGAACCCAATCCTTCTATGGAGACAAAGGGGTAGATATTTTACCCGAGTGACGGGGGTAGTTTCGGACCCACACTCCATGGTGGGGAGGCACGGGGCCAGGACTCCCAGGGTGGGTCCTTTACTTACTCGGGAGGAGTGAGGGAGTAAAGGGTCCTGAGGGTGAGTGGGGAACTTCCAACGACACGGGGATGGAAACCGAAAGTAGAAGGACTGTGTATCCCCTTCTCACTCAAGTACCGGTTCCAGTCTCCGAGGGAGGGAGCTCGTCTCAGAAGATTCCCGGCACCGTCCACGGGTGGTGAGGGGTGAAGACCAGGAAGTCGTGTGCTACAGAGGCACGGACTTCTGTCGCAGTCCTCTCCGACGTAGGTCGTCACAAGAGTGGGCGGCACGGGGGTCCGGGTGACGACGTCACGGCCGGAACCTCCGTCTACGTCCCACTTGGGGTCGAACCGAGACGATGGTAAGACACGGGGGTGGGGAACGGAGATTCAACTCTGTCACGGAGAACGGAGTACGTCGACCGTTTCTCGTCAGTAAATTATGTAAGTAAAGACAGGGGAAGGACTAGACTCCGGTACCCCTAAGCAAGGTCGGACACCTCTTTCTGTACCGGAAAGGAGGGGTCTTTTCTGCGAACCATTCACAAGCAACTTCCCGTCTGACTTACCGACCCACTGGTGATCACCTGTCTCGTCCCGGTCGACACGGGTCTCGATGTCAAGACCCCCGTGGACCGGCACACTACAACCCACCCAGTGCACGGAGGAGACCCGAGGACACATCTTCCACTCGCTCCGGTCACTCCAGACCCTTCCGGTGGACTCTCTCACTTACACCGGCGAGAGACGGTTGAATTTCCGAATCAGGAACCACGAAAATGTCTACCCCTTTGACTCCGGGTCTCCCCACTTCCCACCTGGACCCCGTCGGGTCGACCCCAACGACGGTCGACGGACTGCGGGACTTAGGTCACGAGGAAGTGGCCTGACACGACCCCACGTCACTGTAGGGAAGAGGACCGTGACCGGTCGTCCCCAAGTCACGGGTGGGCTGACTCTCGTCACACAGGCTACGTGCACAATTCTACACAGGCTCCGCTCCGATGTCTTAGTCGTCACCGTGTCGACAGGACTAAGTGTAGACGGCCTACACGACGGAACCCGGGACCCCTCCCCCTCCCTGTACGGTGTCAAACCGCAGTGGTCTTTCTGAATCCCCGTAGACATACCCTCCGAACGGTCCACGTGAGAGTCCTGTCGCGAACGACCCCCGTGCCCCACGTCGACCCGACGCTCCGTCAGTGTCGTCTCCGGAGACCTGGGGCACGCACGAGGTCTCGACCCCACCAGGACGTCTCGACGCCACTGTCTAGGGACCAACGTCACGGGGGCCCTCTCCCGTACGGAACCCCCACCCCCCTGTGTCGACACTTCGGGGTCGTTACTTCATCGGGACCGTTGACCCCTGGGAGGGCAACCGGGACCTCCCTCCGACCCACTACGTGGTACTGACGACAGGACACCGTAGTGGCCGACCCGTGGTTCACCCAATTAGAGTTCCGACCACCAACGTCGTCGGGGACCAGGAAGACACGGAGACTGACGGTGGTGGGCGGGGGGGGTCGTGACGACGCTCCCTCTAACGGTGAAAGTTGGACTCTCTGGATCCGAGTGTTCGGGGTGGGGGATGGAGGGTCCGTCATTCCCCGTTGGAACCCTGAGACCCCTGAAGGGACCACCAGGTCGCCGATTCTGAGGTGTCAGGGTTTCGTTCCCCTGGACCCAGGCTAGGGACCAGTCCCTTGATCTAGGATGTACGGTGTTGCTTCTAGCTTCTGGGACACACGGCTTTGACTCTGGGGTGTGTCGGTTTATTTAATCAAAATCTTTTCCCCTGACCCTGAGACTTACACCGTGGGACGTGGGTCACCGGAGATGAAGGGTGGTGTTCGACAGTCTGGAGCCGGACCCAGGACGACAAGGAGGACGGCCCTAGCGGGAGAAGAGACAAGTCCCAGTAGAGCCAAGACGGTGTCGAAGAGGAGTTTCGGGACCGTCCACTCGCAAGAGAGAGGATCGAAGCTCCGGGAGAAGAGGTCACGTTCGGGGAACGACTCCAGTGGACACGGGTCGAAACGGAGGGTAGACCTCACACTCGAGGAACTCCCGTCCTAGCACCACAGGACGGGGGATGGTTCTGAGGACCGTCCCAAAGGGCCGGACACCGTGACGAGCCTGTCGTCGTCTTAACTTACTTTGGAAGTCGGGAGGGGGGGGATGAAACCGTGGGGGACGTGTGGGTAGGGTCGGTCGCGCTGAACGACGGTGCTCACAAATCCTAACCACGGTCCGGGACAGAGGACCACTACGGGTCCCAGTCGTCCTTTATCACCACAACGACCCCGGTAGTCTACCCGACCGGGGTCCCCGAGACGAACCACTTCACTCTCTTATCTCAGACTGTTCCCCGGTCCTCCGTCCTCCCCTGTACAACCCCCCGGAAAAAGGACCTCCAAAAGGGAGCACTCCGGTCGGGCCCTCACTGACGACGGGAGGACCCGGGGGCCCCACCCCTTGTGGGGAAACGGGCCAGGACATGGATGTCGTCGGTCGCCTCGGGTCGCTACCCCCGTCACTGTGGACAACCGAAGTACAGGCACGGACCGCCCCTCCTCCTCCTGTTGAGACCAGTCCCTCAGGGCCGGCGCCCCGGACCGCCGTCCCCCGGCACGGACCTCGTCCCCGACGGTCACATCCAGGCTGAGCACGAGTGACGGGCAAACAAGTAAAGAAGCGAGTCGTCAACAAGGACTCGGGTCGGGAACGTCTCGGACCCTGTGTCTCCTGGTCCGACCCTAAGACGAAAGTGGAGCAGGTGCTTGTACGACCCCCGGAACTTGGACGGAAACCCGGAGAGACCCGGAACCACAGGAGTGGACCTTTTACCCCTATTATCATGAGAGGGTCACCGGCCCTCTAGTGGGGTCGGTTACCGGCACTTTCCTGTAATCGTTTGGTGCGCTAAGTCTTGCTTACCACCACTAAAAGAGTCAACATCTAGTAAAAGACAATAGTGATGTGAAACAGAGCGCTGAAGGTAAAGAGAGTCGAGGAATAGTCCGGACCACTTTAATTAATCACAAATGAACAATGGCAACGATTAAACAGGAGGAGGGAGGGTGCAGGAGGAGTAAAAGGAACCAGGGACGGGGAAGGGCATTATTATTATTGTTATTATTACTCTCGTGGAGGACGACGCAGACGAGTCTTCGTGGAACTGCGTAAAGTAGGAGTGTAGCCGGAGGACTGTAACGATCTCAACAGTAGGGGTAAAATGTCTACTCCTTTGACTCCGAGTCCCGACCTAAACTTGGGTCCGGGACCGAGGTCCAAAGACACGAGACTTGGTGCCTCGGGCGACACAGGCACGGAGACACTTCTTTTGCCGACGTGGCCGACCGACCTCGTCCTCCGGACCAGACGAGAGTGGGCGGTCGCGTGGAACGAGGTGCGAGTGGAGCGGACGGAGAGGAGAGGGAGGTAGCACAGTCCGAATAAGGACGGAGGTCCGAGGGGACGTCCTTCCGAGACTGAGGTCTAAACACACCCAAAGTCGAGTCGGTTGGGTCGACGAGATCAGGCTCCCCGGGGGTGCACGACCGGGGAGGAGAGGACGGGGGTCGGAGGGTACTCCGAGGACCTGACCCCAGGACCTCGAGTCTACAGGAACCAACCGAGTAAGTCACCTCTCAAATCGGAGACTTGATCTCCGTCTCTTTTGACTCGACCTACTCGCTAGGCTTAGCTCTGAGTCTCGCGTAAGTGAGACGACGGGTAAGTAAGTAAGTAGGGGGTAAGTAAGTAAGTGAGGGGTAAGTAAGTAAGTGAGTTGTCACCGCATAATCCTTGGAAAGACGACGAGTGCACGAGACACGACTTGGTTGCGAAGAGGTCCCTTCCTTACTTACAGACAGGAATGGAAACGGGTCGTAAAGGTCCGGGTCTTGTCCGGGACAGAACGCGCTCTTCAGGGAGGGACGGAGGATGGGTCCCTCTGGGACCTGCGAGGGACCTGTAAACTACAGTACTAGTTCGTTTCCCGAACGACAGCGAGACTGTGGAGGAGAGGGAGGGAGACACCCACTGCCGACGACGGGTGGTGGTGGTGGGGGTGACGGGGCCGGTCGGTCCAGACGTCGGTCAGAGCTCTCCTGTACACAACACATAACCCTGAGTGAAGGGGGTCCCAGCAGAACACATAGACTCACAAGTGTCGACGGGGAGTCACGGGTCTTACGTCGCGCTGTCTGCGTTTCGGGAGTTAGTGTTAAAAAAATTTAACCTCATATCAACTACTCCACCGGGTCACCATTTCTTAGGCGGACGTCACGTTCTCCACGCCCAGGTTAGGGAACAGCCCTTCCAGGGGACCACATCCTTTCCGGTCGGGTGAGGTCCTCAGAACGGACCTCTTAGGTCACCTGTCTCCTCGGACCGCCCGATGTCAGGTCCCCCGGCGTCTCAGTCCGTGCTGTCGTGCGTGTGGTCTGTCAAGTAACTGTCCCAACACGGGTAGACACGATTGTCGTTTCACTGAGTCAATGTGTGTATGTACGAACGAAAAAGAATTATAGGAAAAGGTAAAACCAAATAGCGTCCTATAACTTATATCAAGGGGCACGATACATCATCCCACAACAACTAGGTAGGGTGTCTTTTGTCAAACGTAGACGATTAGTGTCCGAGGGTCCGGAAGGGAAGGTGTCACGGAGGGCGAACCGTTGCCGTCGAGACAAGAGACAGAGAGACGGAGATAAAGACAAAAGATCTCTCCAAGTAAATACGTATAAAGTCTGAGGTATATTTACTATAGTGTACCACACACGGAAAGAGAAAGAAAGAATCATACTAGAAATGAATGCAGGTACGACGACGCACGTCTATCGTAATAAAGCGGGAAAAATACCGACTCATTACCAGGTACCACGTACGGAGAGGAGACGGGTAAGTAGGTAGTGACCTGTGGCTCCAACAGAGGTACAGAACCGACAACACTTGTCACGACGACCCTTTCTGACTCCCGTCCCCCTCCTCCCCCGCTGTCTCCTACTCTACCGACCTACCGTAGTGACTGAGGTACCCGCACTCAAACCCGCTCGAGACCTCTACCACTCCCTGTCCCTCCGGACCGCACGACGTCAGGTACCCCAGTGTCTCGCGACCTGTACTCACTCGGCGGCTCGTCGTCGTTGCCATCACGACAGCACTTGTCCCCACGTCCATAGAAAGACCTGATGTCGAACGGGCCCGTGGACGGGCCCTCGCCCTGACGGCCCAGCACTCCATCAAGACACAAAGCAAAAGACTCCCTACAGGCGTGACAAAAGGCATCACCGGCGGGAGTCAGTCGGAAATGACTCACCTACTGACTCAAGAAGTGAGGTAAAGGGAGTGAAATCCACGGTAAGAGACCCAAAACATTAAGGAGCCTAAGAAAAAAATTTAATTTTTTTTTAAAAAAAAACCGACGCGGCTCAGAAACAACGCTACACGCCCGAGAGATCAACGTCACGTGGGAGTCTAGGAAAAACTTAACCTTCCGCTTTGCTATTACTATCGTTATTATTAACGAACATAAATAGCTCGTGAACGATGCACGGCCCGTAACACTTACAAAATGCACACACTTAAGTAGGTGTACAGGATACTCCGTTCACACTCACCGGAGCAAATGTGCTCCTTCGTACGTGAGACTCGGCCGGGACCCGGGTTCCAGTGGTCCGACACTTCACCCCCACCCCTCCACCCCCACATTTGCGTCGTCCTGGGGTTTCGGACAACGAAACTTAGTCAGCAATATCCGTCCCTAGACAAAACGACTTCTCCCCTGCTCTCCGGTCCCCCCGACGGGACGCCCCGGACGGAGACGTTTGCCTGCCGTGCTCCCACGCCACAGTGTGACGTGCACCCTGGACTCAGGAATCCGACGAGACCGGAAGCTTCGACCCCACGTAGTCTCGACCCCCTCTGCCCCTCGGGTCGAGTCTCCCGGTACACCAGAAGGAGAGTCGGGGACAACTATGGAGGACCCATAGGGGGTCCCCCGACACAGGTTACTCGGTGCACCGGACTCGACGTACAGGGACCGTGGGTCACGGGGGAACACGGGACTTCCTGGTAGACAGGCTTCGGAGGCAGGCAGTGAAAGTCCAGTCCCGCGTCGTCGGGGGCCAGACGGAGACTTGGTCTTCCGGAATTTAGGTAAGACCCGGGAACGAGGACTTAACGAACACGCCAAAAATGTCAACGAACCCCTTGACATTCAGACGCAACGGACTGAGGACACATAAATTTAAGAGTCGGTAGTACAATATAATTGAGTAAAAAACGTCAAAGGACCCTCCGACACACATGTAAGGACCCCACCACCCCCTCACCCTTGCCGGCACATGCACTTGTTTGTGTCGACACTCGCACCGACCAGGAGCCCGGACTGGCCACCACGGAGCACTCGGGGGTACTCTCCCACGAGACGGTCGGTCCACGAGTGTCAGACCTCAGACGGGGCGGTTTTCTCCGTCTAGCGCGGCACTCAAACCCCTTGAGTCCTAGGGGCAATCTTCACCGAGACCTCGGGCCCACTCCGGACACCCAGTGCACAGGCAGGACGAAATGCAGGTTCGCACAGGTAGGAGAGGAAGTAGGGGGCTGTGTACGGCTCGTGGACAACGTGTGGGCCGGACCTCTGTGTCGTCTGTGTGTCGGCCGTCAGGACAGAAGGGCTCCACCAGACGGCCCACTACCTATAACTGGACTGTCCACCACGACCCCTGACTCTGCGGGAACTCCCGTTTCCTTTCGGGCTACCCCTCCACCCTCATCCCGGACTCCCGCCCCCGCCAGTGAACCCCCGACCCCTCTCTCCTTCTCTGCGCTTCCTCCAACCCTTGGTCGTGTCACCGAGACTCCACCGGTGCATCGTCATCGACTGGCACGGTTGGTTCCGGGGCGAGACGTGCACCATTGAGTAGGTCGGACGGGTTGTTCCGGTCCTCCCGGTAACACGGGTAAAACGTCTGCCACGGGTTCCCGTTGTCGAGGACTCACCGTTCCGACCGTAGTTGACTTCCGGAAGACCGAGGTAGTAGACACAAGAGTGACGAGATACGGCGTCGTAAGACCCCACGTAGTCTCGACTCCCTCTGCTTTTCCTGTAAAGTTTCCCCACCCTGTCATGTCCGTTTCCGGGTCCCCGGTCGTGTACCAATCACTCTCTCTCCCCGCCGGTCTCCCGGTCGCACCGACCTCGTCTCACTGGCTCCCACTCCTACCTTCTCCCCTCCCACTTCGACTCCCCGAACTAGACCTGCTTGACCCTTGAGTGACACGAGAGAACAGAATAAGAACTTAGTTCCGTCGTCACTCCTTCCCGTCTCCCCCGTATCGTTAGGCGTCTCCCGTCGTGGGACGCTATCCCGTCCTAGAGTCCGAGGGACACCCCGTTCTACTCGTCCTCCCTTTAAGGACCCTACCGACCCCATCCCTCCTCTCCGTCCGAAGGGGCCTTTCCGAGCCACACCCCTCGGGACAACGAGTCGACGTGACGTCGGGACAAGACCCGTAGTCTTTTGGCCCTGAAGAGCCGGTTGAGGGAACAGACGGAGACGGTCCACACTCCTTCCCGAGTCTCGGGTCGGGACTACGAGATAAGTCCACAGATAGGGACGGAGCCAAAGAAGTAGGTCTTTTACCCTTAGGACTATGAGTACTCTTGATCTACGTTGTCAAAATTACAAACCTGCGACCGCCTTTTAATCTTGAGACGAATAACTGGGGGACAACAGAGTAAAGTAAGAGACCCGAGTTTAATACAGGGGTAAAACACACATACATTCGGACAGAGAAAATACAATGTAAGTGATTAAATAGAAAATCTAAGGTGTATATTCACTATGGCATGTCGTAGACAGAAAGAGATTGAATGAAGTACTTCGTGTTATGGGAGGTTCAGGTAGGCACAACAACGTCTACCGTTTAAAAGTAAGAAAGAATACCGACTCATTATAAGGTAGCATATAATATTATACATATATGTGTCTGCGTGCATGCATGTCGTGTAGAAATAGGTGAGTAGACATCTGTCAGTGCATCCAACGTAGGAATAGAACCGACAACCCTTATTACGACGACATTTGTAACCCCACGTACCCTCAAAGGAGCAAAATATCCCTTCCCTAACTTCCAGTCTTTCCTTTCACTGAACGAGTCTCGAGGAGACCCGGGATTGTGCCGGTCTGGGTCTCACGTTTCCTCTCTCTCTCTCTGGACCGTGACCCGGGGGACAGGAGAAGATGTGTGTGTGTCGCTCCGGGGGCAATAGGAAGGTACTGACGGGTCCGTCCTCACCCGACCTCATTGAACTCGAACCTCGTGACCATCCATCTGGGTCGAGAGTCCAGAAGGACAGACACCCCGTGTTCCAGTCCCGGACTCCTGGTAGGTACTACCAGAAGCACAGACGACACGAACGACGGACCTTACGGGAGGGGGGATCTGTTCCGGAGTGGGAAATTCAGAGTCGAATCCCGTCGTGGAGGAGGTCCTTCGGAAGGGACTGAATCAGGGGTTTCTAGTGTGCGGTTGACCGACAGGGGTATCGATACACGAACACAGTGAGTTATACCTGGAACAACCACGATACTAGGTAGGAGGTGGGTCAGACCCCCGAGGGACGAACACCCTGACACAGGGTCGGAAGGGTACGGGGGTCACAAGGAGTGTCCCGTACCGTACCTCGACTACAGTCACTTACGGACGTCTTGTCTCGACCGACCTGGAGTCCGGTCCCCTTACCGTCCCCGGACATGAAACGACCAATTCACGGTGGGGACCGACTAAAGTACCGGGGTCGATCAGTGTGTTATCGAGGTCCAATAGGACATGTAAGTCCGGACCTCCACCGGCTACGGGGAAAGAGCCCTTCGAGGACTTGTCGTCCGGGACCGTTGTGGCTCTGTCGTCACGGGGGGTTTCGGAACCCAAGAGTCTCACTCCGACCAGCGGACGTCCGGACACCGAGTCGGCCCTCAGTACGGAGTCGGCTCCGGGCACTGCTTCCGACCCGGGCTGTCACGGCCCCCGGTGACCCGTCTCCGAGGTAGACGGTCCGGTTCGGGTGAGACGCCTTAGTAGGGGTTTACGGTCGGAGACGAAAAGGAGAATTACTCCGTTCGAGAAGAGAGAAGGGACGGTAGGGGGAAGAAGGGCTTACCTAAATGGTAAGGTACCACGGTGTGACGGGGAGGAGGAAGGGAAAAAAGGGGAGTGTCCGGTTCCCTCCACCTCCCACAATAACATATAAAATCGGCTAGTAAGGGGCATGCGGGGTCAGAGAAACCCCACCCCGGCCCCCTACCCCCTCATTCATTTAATATATAACTTGAGGATTGACCTCGACTCCGGAACACCAAAGGTACCGTTGGTCCGACCTTTATCGAGTCGCACTGTAGTCGTGCCATGTCCATATCGGCCTAGGTCGGCAAGGGGTTTGTTCGACCGTTCCCCTCGTTCCCTACACGCCGATTAATCGTATACGTTTACTCCGGACCATTCGTCCCACCCCGGACCCTACGGGGTCGTCCCGGACACCGGTACCGGGGCCGGAGACCGTCCATTCGCCCGACCCCGACCACCCCCGCCACACCCCTTCCAGTCCCGGGTTTGGAGGGGACCGTGTACGGGACACGACCCTGACCATCCCCGAAGGTCACACCCCGGGTCCGACGGACCCGGACGGACGGGGCACCCCGAGACCCTTGCGCCGGTTGACCCGACGGTCCCCTACCCGCCCGTGACGATACGGCCCGGGATCACCCTAGACTGAGGAGAACCGAAGACCCACAGAAACCTCGGTCTGTGAATTAACCCGGGGCGACCGAACGACGGCAAAAAGAGAAGTCCAGACCCTCCTCCCCAGTGGGACACGGGTGAGTCAAGGAGGACGTGGAGGTCCACCCTTTCCGGGTATCTTTGGGGGAGTGACCCACGAGGTTCCCACGCAGGTCGTGGGGGAAAGGTCGGACCCGGGCTGTCCCTCCTCTGTCGTCTCGGAAAGCAAGGTTGTCGCACCGAAGCGTGTAAGGGGTACCCAGAGAACCGGAGAGGTTGGGAGTCAAAGGTGGAGGTACTTTACCCCTGTAGCAAAGGGACGGGTGGGTGGAGCGTCTCACTACTTCCCGGTTACCCCACCGGTCCTCAGCCCCTCCCCTTCCCGGACCCACTCGAGCTACCCGGCCTGTGTAAACCTTCTTCTCCTTTAAAAGACAGGAGAGTCAAATATAGTTCCGAGACAGTGGGTCGTGACGGGGGATTGTGTGTGTCTGTCTCTGTGTGTGCACGTGCGCGCGTGTGTGTGTGTGCGTGTAAGACCACTCTGAACTCTTCAACGTCATCTAAAGACCCGCTCCACTTTATGACGGTGGAAGTGACACCGCTAAAGGCGTGTTCCCGAGACCCGACTTGACGACCGTAATCTCGACCCGCACGAGACACCGATTTACTCTTTTACACGAGTGAGTCGTTTACGGCTTCCACACGTCTCACTCCCGCCCCCGTCAATCCGTCTCCACCCACTCAGTCCGGCCCGGTCCGCACTCTCGTGAGTCGAGCCACCCGACTCCCCCGTCCGTCTGTCACAGTGGTCCCGAGGGACCCTGACCCCCCAGACCCTTCTAACAGTTCCCGCACCCCCAGAAACTATGGAATTCCGACCCAGTCTCAGGGGAACCGTCACCTCCGCCACCCCCTCCCCCTACCCGTTGTGAGGTCCCTCCCTTCGTCCACCCGTGTCTCCGAGTCTCCATCCCTTCGCGTGGGTCGTAAACCCCCTTCCTTCTGCAAGCCGACGTTGCTCATTTCGCGACCTCTTCTGTGGTCTTTCAAGTGCAGCGGTCGGGGTCTCCCCAACCTTCTGGTCCTCAAACCCACACCAGGGTCTCCGTCAATCTCGGTGCTCCAGTGAACTCGTCCCCGGACTATACTAGTCTAGGACCAAAACCTTTCTTTTCTACTCGGGTTCTCCCGACCCACACTCTACCTTTATCAGTACCAACCAGGGTCAGGGAAACCCTCGGGGACATGGTTCTCAACGAGAAAGGTACCCGTTTCCTGGTCCTGTCCAGAAACCCGGAGCCAAAGGAGTAGACTGGTTACCCTCGTCAATCATGGTCCGACACCTCGGACGCAACAATCGTGTCATCTACACTCGCAAACAAGAGACCCCGGGGTCCTCGTCACCCTCCCTTTTCGGTGACAGGGCCCATAAAACCCTCCTCCCCTGTCGTCTCTACCCGACCCCACGTCTACAGAGCGGTCCTGGGTCCAAAAGTGCCCAACACAAGACCGGAGCCGCGGTGCCGAAACACATAAACCTCCCTCCGTTAAGACGGACCGGGGAGACCCCCGAGGGCCGACGGTCACTCCTAAGGGTCGGTTCCCCCAGGGACGTGAGAAGTGGCGAGGGAGAGGAGTTAAAGGAGAGACGAGTATCAAAGCCTTGGGGGATGAACAGTCCCAACGTGTTCGGGTACCCGTGGAAACCACCGGTCTACACCGGAACGGGAAGTCCCCGAACCAGGACCTGGGGTTCCACATGTCTACGTTTCACTGGGGTGGGTCCCCTAGTCAGGACCCCACGCCAGTCGTGGGTCCCGGTCTTCTCCGGTCGTGGATCGGGACCCCAGTTCTCTCCGAAGGACCTCTTCCCTTGTAGATAGACCCACTGAACTCCTTTCTCGACTGGCCTGTCCTCCTCTATCGAAAGGTCCGTCCCCCGTTGTCGGCACCGTCTCCGTGGCTCCACCCTCGTCCCCACCAAACCGACCCGGCCCCGCGTCCACCCCTCGGGGACTGCGGGAGTGAGACTGTCCGAGGAGACTAGCGCGACCGTGACTGTCCAAGTAGTGACCCAGGCAGACACAAATGCCTCCCCGGCGTCACAGGGGGCCGACCCCGTCCACTTTACTTCGGGGGTGCTCAGGTCTCCAGAGTCCACTCCACTCTGGGGGTGTGTGAGTACATGAACACCTGCAGTGTCCCAGTTGTAAACCCTCGGAGGCGGCCCACAGGCGAGTAGTGGTGAGACTGGCGTCTTCGGACGCACAGTGAACCGTCGGAGACAGGACAAAGACGAGTCCCTGGAAACACCGTGCGTCTCCCCTGAACCAGAGAGGGTAGGGTCTGGGACGGACCGTCCCGGGGGACGATGAGCCTATTTCCTACTTCAGACTCGGGAAAGGAAATGCACTAGAGAGCAGAAGCATAAAAACGACCGCACCCAAGGGAGACGGACCTGTGGGAAGGGAAGAGACGGACGGACGAAGACGATACACAACCCCCCGACTCCTCCCACCCGGGCCCCGGGTCCACCCTGGCGCTATCCCCCAGAGGAACACGGCAAAGGGCGGCTCGTCAGAGAGGGAGGTAGGGACCCACCCACGTACCGACCCGTCTGAGACCCATCGGTCTGAGCGTGCGGGAGACGTTAGGAACAGGTAAACCGTGTAGAGAAGAGATCTGCGACCCCACCACACCACACTCGACAGATCTTAACAGTAAATAAACGAGCAATTAAAGCGTATGTAAGTGACCCATAAACGCGACACGGACCTACATGTTTTTACTTATTCCCCATACTCGTCCTCGAGGGTGAGAATCGACCCCGTCCGTCCCGAACCACCCACGGCGGGAGGACCTACACCTGGGACGACCGAGGAGAAGGGAGGCCTCTCAACGCCCGGTCGGTCCGGATCCCTTGTCGACCCGGTCCACGTCCGCCGACCGGCGGGCGGGTGGGCGGGCCTCTCCGTAGCGACGGACCCTAAACTCGAGGAGGCTCCCGAACGCAGCGCGGCACCCCTTTAGTGAAAGACTGTCGCCAGTAGTTAAAATGACTCTCGGGGAGCCGCGAGGTCGTCGGACAGGGGTCGTCGTCGTCGACCAGGCACAGTTCGGGGAGGCGCAGGACTACTGTCTTTGCTAAGCGTAATCCGCAGACGGGGTCTCGTGTGTAAGTCCTCTCTCACAAGACCGGTCAAAGCGTACGCGCGGCGCAGCGGCGGTTCAGAGAGAAATCCAGGAACCCAAGTACCTCCACAGAGGGGGAGTGGGGCATAACCCCACTGGGACACCCCGGGACCCCGAAGGGTCCACCGAGTCCCCATTTCTTAGGTGGACGTCACGTCCTCTCCGCCCAAGCTAAGGACCTAGTCCTTCTGCGGGGACGGAGGGGGGCGGTCTCCTCCTTTGCCGTTAGGTGAGGTTATAGGATCGGACCCTTTAGGGTACCTGTCTCCTCGGACCGCCCGATGTTAGGTATCCCAACGTTTCTCAGTCTGTACTGAATCGTTAATTTGTTGGTGGTAGTGGTCCATGACGCCCTGGGAACAGTCCCAGCCTAGGTCGTCCTCGGGTCCTGGGACGCCGGGACATAGGTGGAACTCCGTCTGAGACAAGATCAACGTTTCCCAAGTCGAAACTTGTGTTGTCTGCCTGGGACGGGACCGGACCCTCCCACTACAAAATCGATTTTCCATTTTTTTTTTCTTTTTAGTGCTTCCTCTGAAGGTACGAAGTCAGAGCTTCTTCTCGTAAAACCCTTCTCCCTTGTCTTGTACCTTTCCGGGACTTCGAACGACACAAGTGTCCTGTCGTAGGACAGATGTGGCGACACTTGGAGTCCTCAACAGGTCCCAATCTCGGTCCCAGGAGAGTCTCGGGACCCCCCACGGACCCCCTTCGTCCTTCTTAAGACCGACTACTAGTTCCTTTGGGGACCTCCACCCGTATTCAGTACTTCTCGTCGTCCTAAAACGGACCACCTCAATCTATACTCCTCCCCGGAAGGTCCTCCGTCCTCGTCAGACTTACACCGGATCTACCGCCCGTCCTCTCTCGGACGACCCGTCCCAAGACACACACGTCGACACCCGAGGAGAGGCTGAACCCCTCTCCCACGGGATAACCTAACCCCCAACGTCCGGTGGAGGTCGTTCAGAAACCATTCGAAGGGACCAACTGGCGTATGTTAGCCCGTGTCCCCCAGACGTCGTACCCCCGACTTCAGGTCGGTACGTGGGCCCGTAGGTGGGTGTAGGGTCTACGGTGGAGGTGAGTAGTGTCCGGATGGTTCACGGTCCGTGGTGTTTACGCGACCTGTGGTGGGTGTCCACCCGCAATAGTGGGCGTGACGGTCCACCCGTTCGGATCCGGGTCTCTTCTCCACCCCTCCGGACACATGACCACCACCACACTCGGTCCGTCCCCTCGGACTCGACCCTTCGAACGTTCTTGAACCAAAAGGACTTGTAAAGACCTGTCCCTTACTACCGGATAGGGACTGTGGGTGGGGACTCGACACCTGCACACGAGCCTCCGAACCCGTACCCGAACACCCCGTGTCCGTACCCCTCCCACCGTCGGTCCTCGACCCGTGGGGGACGGAAGTGGACACCGAGTCTACACCCCTCCCCCTCCTCTGGGAGGTGCGCGAAGGCCACCAGACGTCGAAGGACCGAAAAGTACCGGCCCCACTGGTGAGCACAAAGTCTACTCCTCGGGTTCCGAGTCTTGTCCTTGTCCTCCTTGCCCCGTAGTGTCGGTAGCACCAACTTGGTCCCGTCGGTGCCCGACAGAGAGGGGTATCTCACTGGTCAAGTCAAGTCAAGTCAAGTCAGCGAGTCAGCACAGGCTGAGAAACACTGGGGTACTTAGTGTCGTGCGGTCCGGAGGGACAGGTAGTGGTTGAGGACCTCAAGTAAGTCTGAGTACAGGTAGCTCAGTCACTACGGTAGGTCGGTAGAGTAGGAGACAGCAGGGGAGGAGGAGGACGGGGGTTAGGGAGGGTCGTAGTCCCAGAAAAGGTCACTCAGTTGAGAAGCGTACTCCACCAGTTTCCGTCGCCTGCTATTACTCCTACCACCACCGGGACTTCCACCCAACTGGAGAACCCTAAACTGGAACTGTGAACAAAACGGTCCCGTCCCTGGAAAGTCTTAACTTCCGAAGGAACCACCGAGTCTACCATTTCTTAGATGGATGTCACACCCTCTGGGTCTAAGTTAGAGACACAGTCCTTCTAGGGGACCTCTTCCCTTACCGTCGGGTGAGGTGATAAGAACGGACCTCTTAGGGTACCTGTCTTCTCGGACCGCCCGATGTCAGGTACCCCACCGTTTCTCAGTCTGTGTTGACTCGCCGACTGTAGTGTGTGGGAACAGGGGACACGGGTGGAAGTGTCGAGGGAAGTTCCTACAGGGATACCGGAGATGTTCTACTAAAGTGTCAGGACCCTTCTAGATAAGGGTCGGAAGTCACAGAAGGAGGGAACAGACACGGTTGACCGTCTTTAAAACGGCAATTACTAAGTAAGGAAACCGTATTGACAACGGGACTGGGACCACCCGATGTCGAGTATCCCAGCGTGTCTCAGCCTGCGTCGTGCAACGGGACAGGTTCAAGGAGAAGATTTTACGTTTGGAAGTCTCAGAGTCATGAGAGAAGTTCCTCCTCTGTGAAGACTCAGGGTCAAAGACCTACTGGGTACAAGGGTCCTTCGACTATCAACTTGGATGACCTGACACCGGCTCCCTCAATCTTCTCTTTGTCCCCTTTGTCTCAGTCCTCCTGTCCACCACCCAAGACACGTGGACGTTCCCCGGACTCTAATATAAACAACAACAAATCAGAGGTCCAGTGCAGACTGAGGACTGGGGGTGCATGACGTCGTGAGGTCCGAGGGGACAGGAAGTGATAGAGGGTCAAACGACTTTAAGTATAAGTAACTCAGCCACTACGGTAGGTTGGTAGAGTAGGAGACAGTGGGGGAAGAGGAGGACGGGAGTCAGAAAGGGTCGTAGTCCCAGAAAAGGTCACTCAGTCGAGAGGTGTAGTCCACCGGTTTCATAACCTCGAAGTCGAAGTCGTAGTCAGGGAGGTTACTTGTAGGTCCCAACTAAAGGAAATCCTAACTGACCAAACTAGAGGAACGATAGGTTCCCTGAGAGTTCTCAGAAGTTGTGGTACCAAGTTTTTGTAGTCAAGAAACCACGAGTCGGAAGAAATACGAGGTTGAGAGTGTAGACATGTAGTGATGACCTTTCTGGTGTCGAAACTGACATGCCCGGAAACAGTCGTTTTACTACAGAGACGAAAAATTATGCGACAGATCCTAATGTGTAAGAATGAGAATGGACTGGGGCGTCGGGACCTGACTTCCACAAAGACAAAGTCCCTCGTTCACTTCGAACTCTTCGGGTCAGGTCGACTCTTTCGGGGGGCTTCAAAGGAGTCGACCTGAACCCAGACCCACCGGGGGTGGGTGCGGGAAAGGACGTGGACGGGACGGGTCCTGAACCAGCACACTGGGACCCCCGGTGGTTCGAGTCGAGGAGACCCGAGGGCCGACGTCGTCCTCCCGGGTTAGGACAATCGGAAAACTTTCCGTCAGAGAGGCCTTAGACCAAACTCGGAACGTTGATGGGAGACTTCGTCTTCACAAGGATACAGAGACTACTCCCTTGTCCGTCTCTCTCTCAGGTCCCCGGAGGGCACATCGGGAGGTCGCTCCCCGACACTCTCGGTCTCGTGCGTAAGAGTGTCTTGTCGTGGGTCTCGGAGGGGGGTTGGGACGTGACCCCCCCAAACTCCCAGAGTCCCGACCAGAACCACGGTCCTCTACTCCGTAAGTCTGCCGGGGGAAGACGAAGGGACTCGTGTCCAGGTCAATGACCGGACACCCCGGAGGTCGAACCGCGGCCGACACCCAAGACCCTTGGGGGGGGGGGGGGGGGGCGGTGAAGGGAACGAGTGCACAGACGGAAGTGTTCCCCTTACCAGACTCCTGTGACGAGACCGGTCGGCACCCAGTCGGTCCGTCGAGGATTAACAGGTGGGAGGTCCGACATAAAAGGGGTCATAACTACTCGGAGACAGTGGGTCCTGCGTCGGTCTTCGACTCGATTTGAGTTCTGCCTAGCCCAGGGGTGGAGTAGTTAGACGGGCGCCGGTGAGACGACCCCTCCTCTCCCGCCCGTACACCCGACCCGGCACCCCCCCAAGGCCCGAGCGGCACACCAGAAGAAGTTGGTGTTTAGATGGAAACGGCCCCGACTAAGTAACGAGGGACACTCCCTTAAACGTCCCACTGGTCCTGAACCGTCAGAAGGTATAAGAGTCCGAGGGTCGGACCGACGAGTACCGGACTCCCTATTTTAGGTTTGACCAGTGGAGTCGGGGGTCCGGGACGGGGACACCTGGGGTAACGGTGGACCACGGGGGTACAGTGAAAGGTCGGTGCGTCCAGTGCGGGGAAGGGCGGGGTCCCGGAAAAGGTGCGATGAGTGAGACGGACCTCGCGAAGAGAAGTGCGGGACAGGGGAGGACAGAGACGAAAGCGGGGCGACAATTGCAGACCGACTTTGGGGTGGAGGAGCCTCGAGGGTGGGTGCGGTCCGACCTAAGAACAACAGTCACCAGAGAGTCGTGGTGAGTCGAGAGGTCGACGTGAGAGGGCTGTCGACCTTAGTTACTTAATAAATACTCTTAGAGACAATGACAGAAGAGAAGGGGGTGACCTCACAGTCGAGACACCGGGGTCCTGGCGTAAGCAGAACAAAAGGGTTACATAGGGATCACGGACCATGTATCATCCGGGAGTTGTTTACACACTACTTACTTGCAGTCTGTTGACGGTAACGAGGGTAATTCTTTAATTAAAGGGTAGCGGTGCGAGGAGTAACACCGGAAACTCCGGAATACCCTAGGTTGACTTTGTCAAGAGGGACGGACCTCAAGAAGGAACAGACACGAGAAGAACCGCTTGAGGATACGTAGGAAGTTTTGCAGGTATCCATGATGAGAAAGATATTTCGGAAGGACCGAGGAGGTCCGTCTCAACCAACGTCGTCGGGAAACTACGTCGTCGTCGTCGACCCGTAGTCTAGACACGACCCGTGACCCCTCTGTCCTGACCCTCCCTACCTCAATCCTAGTCACTCCTCAGTCAGGACACCTGGCGTCGGAGTCTCGTAGAACTACCCCTACTACCACTGTGTTCAGTCCGGGATAAGGTTCCTTAAAGGTACAAAAAGAGTAAAGTAGAAATGGCTCGTGTGACACTCCAAGGTCACAATGTAAAATGTCTGCTCCTATTGTTCCGAGTTTCATTTTCACTTTCACTTCAACCAATCATCACAGGCTGAGAAACGTTGGGGTACCTGACATCGGATGGTCCGAGGAGGCAGGTACCCTAAGAGGTCCGTTCTCATGACCTCACCCAACGGTAACGGAAGAGGTTGTTCCGAGTCTCTCCACTGTTTTGAACGGTGGCTAAGTACTTTTCAACTCGAACTTGGGTTTGGCCGTAAGAAACAGTGAACGACGAGAAGAACGTGATTCGTACTTCCCGAGACTCTTACATCTCCTCGGGGGAGGAGGTCACAGACACCCGGTTCCCACCCCAGTGTGTCCGTCAAGATGTCTCCCTTTTTTGCAGATTCCACTCACACCTTCCTTCTTGTGTGAAAAAAGGTCAGTTTATTCCGTGACGACGACCCTCACCCCTCCCCACCAATCCCCACACGTCCTTCACCTCCCCCCCCTTAAGGACTTGTCCCCACCGAGCCCTCGGACCCCCGACGACCCCCGTCCCTCTTTCGTCTACTATTCCTTCCTCCGACCCTTTCACCCCCGACCCCTTCCCCCGGCCGCCCACCCCTCCGGGTCCTACACCTACGAACGCCTCCCGACTCACTACCCAGCCTCGAGGACCGTACACCAGACAACGACACCAGGACCGCACACCGGTGACACCCGAGACCAAAGACCGTCGAAGGTCCGAGGTGTCAGGAAACAACGTCGAGTAGGTCAGAGGTGGGACAAGACAGATCCGCCTGTCCCGTCCATCCTCGGATCCCCAACAAACGGTAGATACGAAGGACCCCCTCCTGTCCTCCTCGGGATACTCACAGTGTGCCGTAAACGACCCAGGGAGAAATAGACCGAAGACCAAATGTAGTACCCACACTCGGCGGACGAGGGGGTTTGGGTCGGAACTCGGTAGGAAGACTCCGGACACCAGGTTCGAAGACTGTACCCGAGGGTTCGGTCACCACACCCGGTCGACCGGGGAGGTCCGACGGGACAGCCAGGAGATGTGGTCCGTCGTCCGTGGTCACAGGTGTGACCCAAGTGTCACCCGTCAGAGTCGGGTAAAGTAGGAGTAGAGACGGGTCGTTCCGTCGACAAGGACAGGGCAGAAGTGACTCTACCTTTGACTTCGGGGCTCTCTAATTCCTTGTCACACTAGTGGGTCGGTCACTCGACTTCGGTCCCAAACCTGGATTCGGACGAACCGAGATGACAGGACGAAGGGGTCACCGGGACGGGTCCCCTCAGGAGGACCCCGGGGCGCAGTAGAGACGAGTGGGTATAGGCTGGTAGGAAGCTCCGGAACGACCCTCCTTGGTTTGGGTCAAGACCGGACACCGAGACACAGGGAGGGAGGTAAATAAGGGTCCATGACACACGGGCGGGAGACGGAGTCCGTGGGAAGACCCGTGACTCCTAGGATGTCTCTCCAGCTTGGGGTCCGAGACACCAATCTAAAATATCGAAACGGGAATGGTCGAAACTATGGAGACCTATTTAGTGGAGGGACTCGGAGTCAAAGAAGTAGACACTTTACCCCCACTGTAATCACAGATGAGACACCCAACAACTATCCTAACTCAAAAACACACACTTCACGACTCCTGTTCTCGATCGTGTATCATCTGGGAGACAGGTATAATGACAGAGGTCAGGTCAAAGTCCCCGGGAGAGGAGGTCCTTCACAAGGGGTCCGGGGTCGATACCGAGAGAACGAAGTACAGGGTCACTACTCTAGACTCCCAGTCCACCCAAGGGACGGACTGACATCCGTGGAGCCCCCGACCCCGACAGGCGAGGTATCGGGGGAGTGGGGTGGGGTCGATGGTCTGGTCCCGAAACGTGTATTATCTGTGAATTATGTACAAATACCTTAACTTAATTGCTATTTTGCTCTATTACCGGACCTTCCTCGGACTCAACAATCCTCCCTTATGTGTCGCATTTTTGGTCCGTATAAAAAAATTCGTCTAATTAGACCAGAATTGAGTAAGATTATCGGACGCGGGGATAACCGGTTCCGGTAATATTATTATATGCCGGTCCCGGCACGTCGACCCTCTATCGCCACGAAGTTTCAAACGGAAGCCTTCCTATAGTGCCGTCCGACGGAGATCCGAAAGTCTCGACCTCGGGTCCCTCCGACTCCCTGAACGGACCCCTCCCCTCGCACTCTCCTCTAACTCCGAGTCTCTCCAATACCCGGACTGGGACTCTACGTGTCGGTTTCTCCTACTCGACCGTGGCCTCCGGACCATAAGGAGACCCCACCAATATAAGACAACACAAGCTACGAACCACGGCCCTGACCTCGAAGGTCTAAGAGTAGGGTCCCCTCGGGAAGTGAGGACACTTGGTGGGAGAAACGTCCTTCGGCTCAAATCAGGAAGACTTACGTATTTGGGATCTCCTCCTCTCTACTTCGACCATAGTCTGTAAGTGTGGAATCAGACTTAACTATAGGACTTCTTCCGACTATAGATTCCCTCGAGACACCCGATGACCTTCCCTCTTTACCAGACTGAGGACAGTCTAAGCCACCCCGTCACTCTGAGTCTCGTCGTCGAGACTTCAGTGGGAAGACGCGACAGATGACGGGATCGGGACTTACGAAGGTCCACCGAGTCACCCATTTCTTAGGTGGACGTCAGGTCCTCTACGTCTTTTGAGTCCAAGCGGGGGACCAACCCTTCTAGGGGACCTCCTCCCACACCGTTGAGTGAGGTCATAAGAACGGACTTTTTTAAGGTACCTGTCTCGTTGGTCCACCCGATATCAGGTATCCCAGTGTCTCTCAACCTGTACCGACTCGTGAGCGCGCGACCGGGACTTACGTCTTTCGTCCGGTCCTAGCCCCTCGATCCGAACTCATACTTTCCTCTTCGAGTCTCACCGCTGGCTCGTCCCTCTCTCCTGTTGACACCAAAGTGTCAAGACACGGGGACCGGTCCACGTTCAGCACCGACGGCGTCACCCACGGGACAGGTCCACAGGAGGGCACCGAGGAGGGTCCTCGACAGGAGACGACAGTCGTCACTGGGTGACAACAGTGGTTCACCGAACCCAACCGTGGGTCGGGACTGAGAGAGAGTAGGAGCCGGAGCCAGTCCACAACGAGGGACTCGGAGGTAAAGGGGTAGACACTTTACCGATGTCACCGGCGTAGGGTCCCATAACACCTGAGTGACCCACCTCCGTGGGTCGAGTCGAGGTGTCGTCGTGTCCACTTCGGGCTCTGGTGGGTGACCAGATGTTCTTAGGTCGTCCCACCCCCAACCCCACCACTACACAATTTTTCACAATCAACGAGTCAGGACAGGCTGAGAAACGTTGGGTACCTGACATCGGGCGGTCCGAGGAGACAGGTACCCTAAAATAAAATAAAATAACAATAAAAAACAGTGATGGAGGGGGCCAGCCCTCACCTATTAAACACGCCCAGAGGTGCAGGTGGAGGGACGAAGTGAGCGCCACCTTTGTCGTTCGTGTCCCGCTTGGTTCGGTAAAAGGTCTGGCTCACCCCGAACCGTTCGGCTAGACTTGTGTCTTTTTTGGAGACCGTTCTTATGTCCTCACCCAACGGTAAAGGAGGACGTCCTAGAAGGGCTGGGTTCCTGACTTGGACGCAGAGGGGACAGAGGACTGAACGTCCGCCTAAGAAATCAACGACTCGGTAGTCCCTTCCGTGGCCCACTACTACCCCAGGAGAATTAAGTACCCAGTGTACCGCCGGGTGTCTGACGGACAACTATTTTCCCCGATCCTTCAATCATAGTTGACCTCGAAGGGATCAGGTTTCCAAGGGCCCCACCCCCCCACACATTCGGGGCCTCCAGGGGACCGTCAGGAGGTCGGGACGGTGTAACGAGGGGTGGACGGAGGAACGTCCGTCTCGTCCAGGAGTCGACGACCGGGTCGGACCGTCCCGCCGACGACGAAGTTAGTCGGTAGGGCGGTGAAAGGAACCTTCCTCTTTAACGTCCACCGTTGAGCATTAAAGGGTCCGAAGAGGGAAAGTAATTAAAGAGGGACGTTTTACCTCCGAAAGACGACTCGGCCCCTTGGCCGCCGGCACACACGCGGTGCAGAGGACCGGGTGGCGTTCGAGACGAGCTCCACCCCCCCACCGACACTCCCAGCGTCGTCGGTGAGAACGAGTGCCTCAGACGGTACGGGGGAACGTCTCCGGTCTCCAAACAAGACACAAGCCTAACTGAACGGCTCGGGGTGAGCCAGACCTTTTACCGAACCAAGCGGGACACGAACGACAAAGGTGGCGGTCACTTCGTCCCTCCACCTGCACCTCTGGGCGGTCCCGGCCGAAGGACCACCTGATACTCCCCGGTCCCCAGGGGGCCCCCGTGGCGACAGAGACACCAACTAACGACTACCCCACTTGCACCCCACCGGGCACGGAGCGTGTAGGGAGAGCTCTCCGAGAAAACTCGAGGAGACTCCCGGTCGGGCCACGTCCCTCCCTGTACCCGTCCATTTCCTTCCCGCCTGTGGTGTGCCAGGAGTCTCTGTGGGGACGGGGGTCGGTACCCCTGCACTACTGTGCGGTAACTACTGTGGACCGGTTCCCAGTAACAGTCTGGTTTCCCTACCTCCCGTCTCTTACCCCTCCGGTCCTAGACCTTCCTACCTACCCCAGCCCCTCGTCTAGGGGGTCAAGACCTTGTTGGACACGGTTCCCTTGTCCTGAGGTGGGTGGGTAAGTAGGATATCTCCTGCCAATTTGTCGACGACCCCTTTACTACCGTCCCTGACTTCCCGTCTAGCCCACAGGGAGGGCCGTTCCTCAGCCCGAAGGGAACCCTCGACTCTCCCCGGACCAAACTACACGTCAAACTCTCCGACTACCCCACCGGTCACACCTCGCACAGACCCTCCCCCCGTATCCTTCTCGTCCTTCTCACGACACCCTACTCCCCCACCCCACGGGGGTTTGATCTGCTCTCCTCCCTCTATGTCCTCCTCCCCACGTCAGGAGTAGTTCTCCTTCCTCAGTCGGTGAGGGATCATACTCAATCCCTTGACCGGGTTGAGTAATTGATTTAGAGTGGGTGTCGGAAGTCCGGGTCCTCCGTCGTGACCTTGTCTGCCCGACTGCAACTGACGTCAACACAAAGTACTGGGTCTACCACACGGGTTTGTCAGGGTGGGAGGGAGGGTGCCCCACTGGCCCCTCTCTCAAATAACACACGGGTCTCGCGGGGCCCTCGACGCGTAGAAGGTATCCAGACACTTGGAGAGACTTGAATGAAGGAACCAAACCTTTTCCGTGGTCGGTGCCTCTGTTTCGGATCCCGTACCCCGGCGACCATCTTCGATCCTAGCCCATTCGACCACTGAGGTCCCTGAGTCGGACCTTCTCCCACGCCACGGGCGGGGGTGGCATTTCCTGCACCGACAGTCGAGGGGACAGCACCCTTGGGCTACGAACCAAACATAGGGAGGTTCTAGTGGTTCACTCCCGCACCACCGGTTCCCTTTAGCACACGGATCTATGCCTCCTCTCCTGCGACCCGTCAGGCCTCGACGTCGAACGGGAGGACCAGTGGACTACTCGGATCCGGTCAGTGGGTTCAGGACACGGAGTCAAAGGGGTCGATACTTTCCTCCACGACGGAGTGTCGCACCGAGACTCTAACTTCACAAACAGGCTCACGGGTGGACCGTGTTCGGACCGGGCTCCGGCCGGGCCCGGCACGACACGACCAATGTCATCTATGTCTAACTGGGCATCGACAGTGAACAGGGGTCCCGAAACGTCACCCTGGTCCTTCCTAGAGTCTCCCGTAGTACCGGTATTTCCATTGTCCGAAACAATCGGTTCCTACCACGCTACCTCCCCGACCCACCTCGTCACACCCCACCACAACCGGTTCCTCTGGGGGCCCTGGGTCCCACTCTACACTGCGAGGGGGGAGGGGTTCAGGTCCCGCTAGAGAGGGACGGTTCGAGGACTCGGTCGGTGGGGTCGCGGGTGGACCTTCGGTCCAAGGTGGACGTAGACGGGCCGGAGGGGTGAAGGACTCAGTGGGGACGAAACCCGAGATGGACAGAGAGGGGTTGTCAGAACACAAGGCCCAATGCCTTAAAGACCCGCCCTTAGATCGCGTCGAAACTAGAAAAGACTCCCTTCCTCCTCACCCCGTCGACTCCGGCCGTCCTCGACTGACATATAAAAGAGGGTATTACCCCATAATTCATCTGTTGGGTCTACCCCTAGAACCCGTCCTCCCCCACCCACGTCGGACGAAACATAGTCGGACTTTATACCGGGGTAGAGACGGTTTGGAGTTTCCTGCGATGCATCCGTGACCGACCCTTGGGTCGCAACTACAAGGTCACCGTCCCCTTGCCCCGTCTGAAAGGGACCGTGTGTCTCCCGACCCCGGAACCAGGGTCGTCCGACCTTACACCGAGGCTTCTCACGGGGGAAGTGGAAGAGGGAAGGAGGGGGGAGAGGAAACAGAAGAAGGAGAGGAGGGAGCGGGGGAAACGAAGAGAAAAGAGGGGGCGGGGGGAGGAAAGGGGTTGCACGAGGGGAAGGGGAGGAGAAGGAGGAGGGGAGACCGGACTCGGTCAAGTCTCGACACGGTGGGTCTGAGGGTAGGTGGCCAGTGGGGGTATGGGGTGGTAGGGACTCCCAGGGGAGACACTTGTAGACCTTTCCCGTGTCTGATCGGTCTCAAACTTTGGGGGGTGAAGGAAGGAGCGGTCCTCCGACCCTCACCCCTCTTCCGTCAAGCACCACACCTGGCCCCGGTCCGTCGGACCCTAGCTTTGGGTCACAGGAAGGGCGGATAGTCCGTTCAATGGATTTAAGAGACGTGTAGGTCCAGGAGCGGGCCTTTTGCCCCGGTGACAGTGTCGACGGACTCCCCAACACCACTTTCACCGCACTCATGTTTACGTCTCACGAACCCAGAGACGGGTATTCAGTGGTAAAGAGGTACTGGCTCCCCTCCCCGACCTGGAGAGACCGGAGGCAAAGGAGGAGACATGTTACCCTACTTAACATGTGACGGGTGGGTGGTGGAGGATCCTACCCCACAATCGGTATCGACGAGGAGACTACGACGGAGGCCCCAATCCCCAGCCCCAGTCACGGGACGCTCCAGTTCAAGGGGTCGTCGAAGAGAGGTTCCCCGAGTCCAACTCCCTGATCGACCTCGAGTAGATCGACAGACCCCCTGTCTCTCTTGCACACTACCCTGGACCGTGTACCACCAAAGGTACCTGTTACGTGACGTCACAATGCCACGCGTCCCGACCTCCGACCCCGAGTCGGCGTACCCCGGGGTTGAGCCCGGTCACCACCCCCCGTTGGTCACTTCTTCAGTGAGGTCTCAACGGACCGTCCTCCCCCAAGACACGGGACGTGCTACTGCTACGACCCCTGCACAGGGGTCTCTCGGACAGACCCCGTCCCGGTGGTTGTCACGGTCGAAGAAAAGAGGGAAAAAGGAGAGGAAGACGGACGGAGGTGGAGGTTGTGCTCTGTAGGTTCTTAGGGTAATTGCTTCCTGATCCCTTGTCTCCCGGCCGCGACCCGAGACGGAGAGTGACCGACCACTGGAACCATTTCATAGAAGAGGAGCGGAACCAAAGAAGTAGACATTTTCCGCCCCCCGTCAGCAACCACCGACCGTCCAACCCCACCCTCGAGGAACTCCTATCTCTAGCCAGAGGACCCATGCACCACCTACTTACCTTCATACTCATTCCTTCCGTTCGGCGGACCCACCAAAGGGGAGGTGGAAGAGACGGGGGTGAAGGCGACTGGCACCTGTCAGGTCCTAACTCCTCTTTCGGCGGGGTAAAGACCTGTGAGAGGGGTCTCTAGGATCCGAAACAGGGTCTCGTCGGGGAGACGACCCTGGGTAGACGGGTCAGGTACAGGGAAAGCCTCTGAGACAAAAGAGACGGTCGGAGTCAGGTCAGGATTGAGACGTCAAAAGAGCAAACCTCTCGTTCCGAGTATTCTGGAGTACCACAATAACTACCGTAGTCCGAGGACGAGTAACTCCTTTTTTACAATCAGTGAGTCAGCACAGGCTGAGAAGTACTGGGGTACCTGACATCGAGCGGTCCGAGGAGACAGGTACCCTAAGAGGTCCGTTCTTATGACCTCACCCAACGGCACGGGAGGAGGTCCCTTAGAAGGACTGACTCCCTAGCTTGGGACCAGAGGACGCAACGTTCACCTAAGTCCCTTCGGACGAGTCACTCCCTACGGGAGGTGGAGGGGGTTCGGACCGGGGAAGGGGTGACAGGGGAACCGACGAGGAGACTACGACCGAGACCCCAATCCCCAGTCCCCAGTCACGGGACGCTCCAGCTCAAGGGGTCATCGAGGAGAGGTCCCCCGAGTCCAACTCCCGGAACGGCCTCGAGTAGATCGACAGACCCCTCCCACTCCCCTCTTCCCCCGACAGACAGACTCAGAACGAGTGTGGCCCGGACACACCGACAGGTCGGTTTCCCGAGGGACGGGACCTCCAAGGAAGAACCGACCTTTACTTCAGAAGGCGTCCTCGTCGACGGGTAGGCGGGCCCAAGGCGTCTATCTTATCCTCAGGAGGGAGGATGGACCCCTACCGGAAGGGTCTCGGTTCCGTGCCCGTGCGCCGGGATAGTCGTAGTCAGCAGAACAAGGGTGAGAGCGAAGGGGGTAGCGGGAACCCTATTTCAGTCCTTCGAGGCACGGGAAGCCGGTCCGAGGACGGGTGTGGACCCAGACGACTCGGTGAAAAGAATGAATCCCTTCGGAGTGAAACGGAGGAGAGACACGGGCCCGGGGACGACAAAGGAACCGGAAGGGGGTCGTCCCCCCTGAGGGTTCCCTAGTCCGGGCGGGTCAGGGCCGGGGAGAGTGGGGCACCACAAGTGTAGCCGGAGGGGATAGTGGGCTCCCGACCGTGGGCAGACGGACGGGGCCCCGGAACCGGGTCGCAGTCACGTGTCACTTAGGAACACGTCCCTTGCGTCCCTCCCTGTCTGCCGACGTCTCTCCGCAGGACTCTGGGGTCTCGCTTCCAGAGTCGACGGGGAGACAACGAGTCTGTGGAGTCGCCGAGGGTCACAGGGGTCCTCTCTGTATGTGTGTGTGTGGACCAATGTGTGTGTGTGTGTGGTTGGATGGGCGTTGCGTGTGGAAGACGGACCTTAAGAGACAGGGGACGGGACCCGGACGGAAACCCCTAGTGGGGGTGGGGGCGGGCGACTGGGACGAGTGGAGAGACGACCCAATCGACGACGGAGGAGGAACCTCCGAGTCGGAAAGACAGGGTTGGTCTCAGGGGCCAGTCCGGGATAAACACCCCCCTCATCTGGCGTGTCGCTTGTCGACTCACTTAGGTATTCTCGCGTCGACTCGGACCCCGGAAGTCCTTCAACTTCCTGAAGAGGCCTACCCAGTCCTGTCTTACACTCTCCGCCCGTACCCCTCGTCCGGGGCGCCGCCACCTCTCCGGAGCCACTCTGTTCCACCCGCGGGACCGGGGCTCGACTTACGCCGCCCCAATACTGGGGTAGGGGACGGACAGCCGGTGTCAGTACGGCCGGGGAACCCCTCGGGAGACCCTGGGAGTCCGCCGGGGCGACGGACGGGAACTCGTCCGTAGACGGGAGAGCACAGGAGTGACACTATTTACCCCAAACCTCCGGTCGTAGGGTCTCAGGACCTGGTCCACTCGTCTCCGGGAGAAACCGGGCACACCAGAAGAGAGAGGGAGGGGCGGTGGAGGTCATAATTTTTCTCCTTCGTAAGGGCATTTTTCGGGTCCAAAGGACGCGGAGACCGAGTGACCCGACCGGGCCGGTGTTCGGAGGGTGGTCGGTCCGGGGGGCCGTAGTGACCCACCAGGACTGAGAACCGGTGGACGGGCCGCCGACTGGTGTCCGGGGGTAGGCGGGACGGTGAGAGGAGCCTCTCTGTCCAAAGTTTTGGACGGAGGTCTGTCTCGAGAGACGGACGTGGGGGGGCGCGGGGGGGTTATAAGGTCCGTCGGACGGAGCAAAATTTTAAGGAAGTCGTCGGGGCCCGGGTCGCCGAAGAGGGTCGCTTCCTTGCTCCGGCGCGTGCACTGACTCGAGACGCCGCCCCTTCCGAAACTACAACGCCCTAAAGTACTGCGGGGAGGGGGAGGGGAGGGGCGGGGAGGGGGAGGAAGGGGACGTAAG
>SJYO01013451.1:35754-137031 GCA_006410555.1 Capra ibex | reverse complement strand
GGAAGGGGAAGGGGGAGGGGGAGGGAAGGGGAGGGGGAAAGAGAGAAGAGGGGAGGAGGGGGAGGGAATGAAGGAGGAGGGGAGAGAGAGGAGGGGAAGGAGGGAAGAGGAGGGAGGAGGGGAAGGAGGGAAGAGGAGGGAGGAGGGGGAAGGAGAGGTGAAGGAGAGGAGACGACAAGAGAGAAAGGGTGGGGAGGAGGAGGTCCACGGGCGATTAACGAAAGTAAGGACCGTAATGTACGGACCGGTCCAGTGGGGGTGCCCTCCAATCAAAACCCCTCCCCCGACGGACACCCCTCTCCACAATCTCCCCAATCGTGGAACGACCGACTCCTGTCCCTCTTCGTCGGGACTGTTCACCCCCAACACCGAAGACACCTCCTCACTGGGGGGGTTGGTGGCGGGCGGAGACGGGAGACGGAAGACGGGGTCAGGATGGACGCGGACTCACTCACTGGCCGGTGACGGTCGTAGGAAAAAAGTACTCCAGAGCTCCGGTTTCGACGGGTCAACCTCCCCCCGACGTTGGAAAAAACAGGACCCCCCTTTGACCCCGGACCCTGAAACCTTCGGGTGACCGTCCTACCCCCCTCCCCTCCCTTACCTGACCCTCTCACCAAACCACCACCCCCTCATTCTGTTCCTGCCATCCCCACCCGTCACGTCTCTCGTCTCCCCCACGTCCACCCTCCGACACTGGTGGGTCTCTCCCGACTTCCCTCCCTTCCCCTCTCAAATCCTTCCTGGGAGGTAGTGGAGGACGGATCATCTACAGGGACCCTGGGGGGGGGGGTGGGGAAGGACACAGAGGGTTCGGAAGATTTCCGACTCAGGGGTCCCGGGTATAAGTCTAAACGGACCACCGGAGCATCTTGGAGGTAAAAGGAGGGGAAGGTCTCCCCCGTCCCTCACCCCATCTTTGGAGCCACGGACGCTAAGGTGGGGGACGGGGGCCCAAGAAGCAGTGGGGTACGGGACCAGGTGTCGGTGACTCCGACTCTTGTGAGATCGGTTCCGGAGGAGACCCGACCGACTGTGTCCCTGCCCCAGGTTCACGACCCGACCGGCCAGGGTCCGACCGGACTCTTCCCGCTACACACGACCACCGGTCCCTGCGGGGGGCGACCGGGGGTCCGAAACCGGACCGGGACGAGATGAAAGACACCAATTTAGACAGGGGGACCGTCCGCACAGGTACTGTCCGTTGACAGCTCGACTTCCTTAATCCCGTTTCTGACATTAACACGGTCGCCCGGTCATCCGGATGACGCACGGACCACGCAGGATCCCGCCGTTCCCCCAGTCGGCAGGACGGGGTGGTCACGTACCCCTTCCTCGGGTCCGAGGCTCTCCACGGGTCTGAGTGTGTCAGCGTGTCGACTCGACCTCGGGTCTGGAGGAAACGGAGGGGCTGGGCGAGGACCTAGTCCCACGGAAGGCGACGGGCCCACAGACCGTCCTCCTGTGTCCAACCCGAAGACATTGCGGTACCCCTGAGGGTGGCTAAGTGTCGTCGAGAGGTTGACGTCTCGGTGGCCCTCACGAGGACCGTGACGCACCGAAGGGAACTCCGGAGTCAGTCACCGCGACCCCGACTGAGGACGGAACCCCACGGGTGACCTGCAGGGGTCGGCGACAGTCGACCCAGGAATGGATGGGACAGAGGTCTTCTGGGGAAAGGTAGGTCTCCCAGGAGGGAGTGTCACGAGGGACGGGTAGGCATCCCAGCAGGGAGTATCACGAGGGACGGGTAGGCCTCCCAGGAGGGAGTACTACGAGGGACGGGTAGGCCTCCCAGGAGGGAGTGCTACGAGGGACGGGTAGATCTCCCGGGAGTCAGGAAGGAGACGAGGGGAGTCGGAGAGTTTCCTCAACGAGACCCTCGTTTCGGCACCGACGGGTGGCGTCCCGAACCGGGAGGGACCCAATCTCGTACATCATTATCCACACGGTCCAAACGTCGGACCAGTCGACACACCGGAACCCATCCCGTCACAGGGAGAGACCCGTTCACCCTTTACCCCTGCTACCGTTATACCAGAGAGGTAACCCTAACAAAACTTAACTCACTCTTCTCTTTACAATTAAATTTTTTTTTCGGAGTCGTGAAACATGTCTACACTCATCGACCCGACTCATCATCGGACACGCGGAGTCACCCGTCGGGACGCGGACCGTGTGCGAGTGGTGACTGACGAGCCGCGGGAAGGACACTCTGGGACTGGTCCTTACCTCCCGGGACGGACTATCAGGGATCGACGACCCTCCCGTCTCTTAGACCCGTCTCTCCTCACAGACGCGTGTAGACAAAGTCGGGCCACCGACAAACGAGAGACCGGTCCAAAAGGGCTCGGATGGAAGACCCCACGCCTCTCCGTCCAAGTCTCTCCTCGAAGACCCCGGTAAGGAGTTTCAACACCGAACGACCCGAAAGTACCAACCGGGGCCCTTGACGAGGAGGGGTCGTAGCTGAGGATCGAGTCGGCACGGGCACCCCCCACGGGTCCTCCGACAACCCCCGCCCCTACCTCCGTCCGACCGTCTCTGAGACTACTCTGCCCGAGGAATAGGGCCCCGAGTGAGGAACAAGTCGACGAGGTACTTACACTGTCGGGGGGTCGGTATAAATCCCTTGTACAGGAGCCGGTTCGGGTTAAGAGAGAAGTCAGGGGTCAGTCGAGATGTCACGCCAGAAAGCACTCCTATGGGCAAAACGTCTACCCACCGGAGGAACGGTTTCCGGTGGGTCGACCTGACACGTCACACCTGTGGATCGAGACGGACTCGGTCACGCCACCTCTCCAACTCCGTATCCAAGATTTCCGACGTAAGCCTAAGACTCATGAGGGTTCGAACGACACGCCAAGGCCCACTCAACGATGTGGAGAGACTCGAGTCGACGGTGCAGACATCTCTCCCCTATTATTATCGTAGAGGGAAACCCTCCTTAGTCACGTCAGTGTGTATTTTGTGGACCGTGCCTCATTCACGAACGATTTACAGTCGACACCACCAACGACAAAAATAATAATAAACTGAACTTTTAAGGGAGACAAGGTGCACGAGGAAGGTGCCATCACTTTTCGATTCGACTCATGTACCCTTGCTCAGGAGGACCCAGGGGTGGCCGTTGTAATGCAGGGACTCGGGTCGTACCTCGCCCACGGGCGTCCGGGGGGAACATCGACACCGCTACTCTTCGAACCGGGACAGGACATCGGACCGGCCCCCGGGGCAAGTCTCCGTCCCCCAGAGTCGGGACGGCTCGGACGGAGGACCGACTGTCGAGTCCGTGGCACTCGACCGACGGTCGGTTCGACGGAGGAGAGGGCCGACCGACCGTAGGGCCCGGGCTACGGTCCCCCGGCCGACCACCCGTCGTCGAGCTTACGATGTCCCGACACTAGGGTCGGTCCTCCGAACTCCGTCCCGACCCGCAACCCCGGAGGACGGCGGGCGAGCGTCGGGAGCCCTCGGTCCGTGTCGACGCGACCGAGAGCCGTGGCGGGGGGTTCAACCACGGAGGCTTCTCGACCCTTCTCGTTTAAGAGTCTTCGTCGTCGTTTTTCTCGTCTCCGCCCGTCACCCAGGTGCCGTATCGCCGTTCGGAGGGCGTCCGAGGTGCAGGAGTAGACCCTTTTCCTCGGTCACCATGGAGGCACCGGACAGAGGGTCCCCGTCTGTAGCTTCACCACGGGGACTATGCGTGCACAGGTCCCGGACACCCCTCCGGTTTCCCACGTCGCAGGTCAATCCTCTCTGGACCGACGCCCTCCTACCCGACTTCCACTGCAATTAAGATTCGTTGTGGTGCGTGAGTGGCCCGTGATTCAGGAGATGTTTATTCCCCGAGTAAAATATCTCCTCCTTTGACTCCAAGTCTCTTCAAGTATACGGAGTATTCGACGATTCCGTCTTAAGCTTGGGTCGTACTGCCGAAGTCGCAGAGGTGGAGTGACTACGGGTTCGTGGGACATGGCTCACCCCTCGACCAGTGGTGGAACCCTGGACCCTTACGACGGGTCCCCTCCCCAACCCACACCCCACCCCTGGAAACCTCCGACGTGCCGTAAAGACGGTCGTCGAAGACCCCCCCCCGGACACTCGTTCTTCCGACTCCATCCCTCAGGGTTCCTTCCGAATGGGTTCCTCCCCAGGAAACCCAACACTGGAAACTCCATTTCTATAGTCCCATCTGACACGGTCCCCTCCCTTGACACTCCACCTTTGTCCGAGTCCGTTCTCCCTTCCTTTCGGGGACCGAGGCCTCTCTCCTCACCCACCCACCCACGGAAGTCCCGCCCCGTCCCTCCCCGAACCCCCACAAGACCTCGTCTCCGTCGGTACGTCTAGGGCAGTCCACAATGAGAGAAAGTCTCTCCTTCACGAGTCCGGTCCCTACCCCCCCCGCACCGAGTGTATGGTGGGGAAGAGGACCCCACGGAAGGGGAGGGAAGTAGAGGGACCCACCGGCACCCCCAAGTAGTACCCTCACAGACTCGGGGCGGGGGGAAACGGGGTACTGTAGTACAAGACGGGGTTGGAAATCCAAGACGAACCCACGGGAGTCCGTCTCGGACATCGGTCGGTCGAGGACCGAGACGATAGACCCAGGGGTCGGGTCGGGTAGAATAACGTATCTTCGGTGCCGTATAGTAAGCTGGAAGGGACTCTCAATAAGGACACGGGAGGTTGGCGTAGGGACCCAACTCAAAGGAAGACGGCCGTCGCTCCGTGAGACGGACAACGGTTCATATCGACCTGTTAGGACCGAACCGACACACTGGTGTCGTGTGGCGACGGGCGGGGGGAGAGGCAGGGAGGGGGGACTCGGAGGAACAGGAGTAGACATGTCACCCCTGTACTCGTCGATGGAACGCCAGTCGACACTCCGAATCTCGTCTATACAGACAGTTCAGGGACGATCCATTGATCGGAACAGAGGTAGTCACCGGCGACAACGCTTATACTGAGGATTTTTAGGAACACTGGCGGGTCGGGTCGTGGGACCTGTCGTCGACCGGACCGGGACGGGAGAAGGGACTCGACCTTCCCCTCAACGAAGGACGGAGGCGGGGAGGCTGGAGGTAGTCGGAGGAGGGGGACCGGAGGGAGGGCGAGGGCCTCAGAAATCAGAAGCCGTGTCAGACCATTAATTTTTGGAAGTTCCCCCTGAAATAACTCAATCGTAATCAATAAAACAGTCCGACCCTCTCGCTCTCTTAATAGACAGGAGGCCCTCTCCCCCCGGCCCCGCCCCCGGCACCCGACTCTAACCGTCCACGGACGGACGCGGAACTCGAGGGAATTACGTGGCGTGACGTCCGAGCCGCCCGTCCCACGACCGTCCCCCACCAAGGGGTGGCCCTCCGAGTAGGACGCCCCAACAAGGGGTGAAGGGTCGGGGAAGGACCGAAGGAAGGATCCCGACTTTTCGAGGACCGAAAGTTTCGTTCGGGGGTGGGTGGGTGGTGCGGTCTCAGGTCCTCCCGACGTCCGAACCCCTCCGACCGTCACCCCCAGAAGAAGGACTCGATCCCAAGTCCCAAACCCCGGTTGATTCGGAGAATCGACCTCAAATCACCCGACCAAAAACCACGGGGACCGGAGAGACGGTGGACAAACGGACTTTCGCAGGTGATTTTTCTCAGTCCGTGCCTTGTGGACCCTTGAACCGCGAGGCACTGGAACCCACTCGGGGAGTGGACGGACGGGGCTCAAAGGGTGGACATGTTAATCTTCTCATCAAAGAGGGAAAGACCCGACAATACTCGGTACTTCCTCCGGTCACACTTAAGGGGACAGGTCCTCTCCGGGACGAAAATAAACGGACCCAGAGAAATTTACGGGTCGGGGCCCCTTCCTCGGTCGTAAAATGGAGAGGACAAACAATGAAACTCTATTACCTAGTGAGCTAGTGAGTAGTCTCAGAAGTGTTATTGGAACGTTCTATCCACACCGGTCAGGTACAAGGTCTACCTGTCTGATTCCGAACCTCGGCTCTCCACCAAACGAGTCAGAGCCCTCACCCCTCCGACTCGGGTCTGGGACCGGAAGGGGACCAACCTTCTCGGTCCCGGTCGCGGACTACGAAAACCGAGAGACCCAACCCCGAGTCCTTACCATGAACAGTCGGAGGAGGTCCTCGGGCCCGGACTGGTTCTCCCGAGGACACCCCCTGACTGACCCGAGGGCCGAGTAGGTCCGAAGCACGGGACAGGAGACGGAACGAGGTCCCGACCCAGATCCCTGTCTGTCGGGTCTCGGACTGAGTCGCTCACGGACTGTGGGTCCGGGACGGGGAGCACCACCCGTCACGGTTTCCCCTCTACCACACACCCTGGCCTCGGGCTCCCGTGTGGTTCACGCACAGACACGGAGGACCAGTGTAATCGGTAAGTCGACCTGAAAGGAAAGTGTCCCTGATCGGCGTCAGTATTCCATGGACCTCCGCCTTCTATCCCCATGTCTCTTACCCTTCCCGACCGGACCTTACCCCAACCCTCCCTCCAGTCCCACCTATTGACTTTGACCTGGGTCAGAGGGAACTTCAATACTCCGGGGCACAGAATACACACACCTCGAAACGTCGAGTGTGTCCGAAGGAACGGGAGATCCAACGACACTTTACGGGGGAAGAGGTCCTTCGGAAGTCCCTAAAAGGGTCCCATTGAACGATAGATGGGAGGACCCCAGGATACCGTGTGGAGCCAATATCAATTGTCCGACCCTACAATGAACCCCCGTCCCGACCCGGAACCGAAGGGGGGCGGTTCAGAGAGTCTCATAGACAACCCAGAGTCGATTCAGAGACAGGACGGAACGTAAAGAGTTCTCACTCAGGTTCCGTGTCCTGACCACGAACCACTGCGACTCCCGTCCTTGTCTCACTCTTCGACAGGAAAACGAGGTAGGACCGGAGACACGCGGACAAGACTAACCCTTGTCACCCGGACTCCCCACCCTGTGACTTGTGGGTCCGGGTTTGCATTCTCGGCACGTTACGAGGGAGGACGACGGTCACCCTGGACCCACTCGAGGGAGGAGCCTACGGTGGGACACTAGTTACCGTCTCTCGGGACGTGCACACTCCGGGCACGCACAAATACAGGTGGACGCGAAACAGAGGGTCACCGCACAGGCGTAACTCTTTGGTCGCTCTCCGGGGAACCAAGAGAAAGCGAGTACTCCGGCTATGCTCTCCGTCGCACTCTCCGTGACCCGTGGGTTGCCCCCTACCCCCCCGTTGACCACAGGGAACCCGACCTGTCCTCGACCGCCGACACCCTCTCCGGTCCCCGAACCTGAGGTAGGGAGTGGAGACACCCAAAACAAAACCGACGGGAAGTGGTAGACACCCTAGGATCGAGGGGCTGGTCCCTAACTTGGGTCCGGGAATCATCACTTCCGCGTCTCAGGGTTGGAGACCTTAAGTGGTTCCTTGAGGGTGGAGACACCAAATTTGGAACTAAGAGAACAATTAGAGAACCACGGTCTTTCCTTAACCCAACTCGGGGTTGGGAGTATGGTGGGGGAAAACGAGTGAGACAATCCGACCTGGGTAGAAACCCCCACAAGAATCTCCGGGTGGAGGGTCAGTCTAGGGACCTGGTCCTCAGTCCTCTGGACCCCAGTTCTCCGGGGAAGGAGTCGAGAGACATCGAGTCCCGGGACGGGAATGCACCTATCCCCGACCGAGTCGAGTGGACCTGGGTGTGACCCGGACCCTGGGACGGGACGGGTCGTGTGGCAGGCTGGCCGTCGGTGGAGGAAGGACGAGAGTAGCCTAGGCCGCGCGTCTCCGACGGAAGTGACTTGGTGAGTGTCTTTAGTGAGTCGGAATAGCCAGACGAGACCAGGTCTTTGTGGTCACATCCCTAGGGAGGGGGTGGGGGTGTAAGAGGAGATCCTAACGGAGGAGGAGGAGGAGGAGAGGGCCCTTCCGGAGGGATTGGGGGTTCGGGTATCCCCTTCCGGGGTAAGGGCGAGTCCGACCTTATACCAGTGACCAAATGAAAAGAGAGGAGGGTGGGCTACCACTCGAGGAACTTGTTACGTTGGAATACGTAAAGACCTAGGAACCCGGACCATGTGTCATCCACGAGTCATTTACGAAAACGAACAACCAGTCCAACACCCTCGTCCTTCTTGGAATTTTTAGTAAAGACTCTTCTCCTCGGGACTCCATACCCCACTCCGACACGAAACCTCTCCTCTCCCGTGACCGAAACCTAAGATAGCCGGACCCCTGGCGAGACCGACCCGGTAAGTGAAGTGGACCGGTACGTAGTCCGAGGAGTAACCACTTGACGCACACTTTGACGAAGGAGACCACCATGACTCAAACTTGGTCCTATTCTAATCTCCGTACTGTACTGGCTGAGTTGTCCGTACTCAAACTCGTTAGAGGCCCTCTACTACTTCCTGTCCCTTCGGACCACACAACGTCAGGTACCCCACCGTTTCTCAGCCCGTGTTGAATCGCTGACTTGTCGTTTCCAGTCTTCCCACAAAACGTTTCGGGGACTCATACACCAAAAAGGGTCGCGACAAGACCCCCAGGGTCCCAGCCCCACCCGTCCTCCACGAGGGTCCTGGACACGAGTCCTCCTGACAAAAAGAACCTAACGACCCGTGAGGGACTCCTGTCCGGTCACAGAACAGGTATACGGGTATACGAAGTTAGTCTCGGTCACCCGAACGAAAGGAATCTCTGGAAGGTCTTCGATCTGCGACAGGGGTGGTCGGAAAGGGCCCGAGGAGACGATTACTAGTGTGACACCTCTCCCCCCAGGGGACGTACACGATCCGTTCCCAGGTACAACGGACGTCGTCTCCGGACAGGGGAGGTCCGGCCTGTCCGGGTGTCACCTCGGATTGAAGAAAGTGGGCTCAGGGGAGGCGGCGGGTGCAAAAATATAAAACTCGTCTACTTTCTAAAATGAGGAAAAACACACACACGAAAAAAAAAACCGACCCTAATCGATCAGGGACCGATGGGTAAAGGAGTTTCGAGACGATACAACTCTCCTGTAGTCTCCTGAACATGACACACTGAAGAGTCCTCGGGACTCTGAGGACGTCTAGGTCCCTGTCCCCGGAGACCCTGTTTTGACCTTCCTCTCTCTCCCATTCACCCCGCACTCGGTGGAGGTCGGGACGTGACCGAGGCCAATTTGACAGTCGGGCCGGAACCCCGGTGACGAAGGGTGGGTCCCAGGGGTCTGGGGTCCTTCCCGAAGGGTGGACCCGAGACGGAGGACGACCAGAGGCCAGGGGGACGGGCCGGGGGACTAGGGACTTGTGGTCGACCGCCACGTCCCCCGCGTACGCACACCGCCCTCACTCGGTCGCCACCTCTTAATTATAAGGACCTTGTAGCGGGGCCGGCGGACGTGTGCGGCTCCTCTTATAATGCCGCTAATCGCCACCCTTAAGCCGGACGTGCGTTATAGACCTACCTCTTAAGCCACACTAATTAGACCGCGATTCATCGTCGGAGGCCCCAGGCACCCCGAGACCGTACAAACCTTACCCTTTTTTTCGAACTCTCGCGTCTCTAAGAAGCCCCCCGAGAAACCCCCAGACGGTCCCGCCGTCGACACGGGCCCCGTCCGACGTCCGGGGACTACCGGGGGCCCGCCCGGTTAGTGGGGAGTAAACACTGGTAGTCGTCTGACGGTCGTCTACTTTCACACGAGTCAAGCGTTAGAGTCGGGTGGGGTCTAGAAAAGAGAAGAAAACGGAGGACGTAATTCGCAGTGCCTGGGCACAAGCTCAACACCGAAGTCACGTGAGTTACGATGAAGAGACTCGGAGTGAAAGAAGTAGACGTTTTACCCTACACACTAAGGACAGGACGGTAGAGTCCCTTCCTATTACTGTTCATAAGGGCGAAATACCTTCTCGTTTGACTCAGACACTCTAACCGTGTCGGTTCTCTACCTTTAATACGCCTGTAACCCCTAACGATCATTACGCACGTACGTACACAAAGGGTCCAGCGTAATCACCATTTCTTGGGCGGACAGTTACGTCCTCTGCATTCTCTGTACCCAAACTAGGAAACCAACCCTTCTAGGGGACGTCTTCCTTTGCCGTTGGGTGAGGTCATAAGAATGGACCTCTTAGGGTACCTATCTACTCGAACCACCCGATGTCAGGTATCCCAGTGTTTCTCAGTCTGTACCGTCGTCGAGTTAATTCAGTCGTTGAATTAAGATAATTATTGGACTCAAGTCATCGGTGAGTCAAGGAGAGTGAACCAGTTTACCGTGTCCTCCACGTCTTGGAGAGTCACACGACTCCCTTCTGTCACCGTCCCTCTCTCATGAAGAGAATATCTAAACTTAGACATCAGAGTAGACATCTTACCCGTATTTTGTGGAGTGAAGGGACTTAACCTAGAGACAAAATTCTAGGGAACAAGACCCTGACAAATGTTCGACTGAGTCCCAGGATCACCTTCACCCTACTTCTACAACCTCCACTACACCCAACCCCTTTTTAGACGGACCGGGAAGAAGGACAGGAACCGGGGTCAGAACGTCGGAGTAGTCTACTTTCGTGGTTTGCGGTCCCGACCGTCCCTCGAAAGACGAGAACACAGAGTCACAGAAGTGAAATTCCTTTTTCTTTGACCTCCTAGTCTCTTCGGTGTTCCGGACGGGTTCCGACGTGAGTTCACCGTTACAACTCCCCCCTTGGTGTCAGAAACCTCTCGGTCCGGACACAACTGAAACCCTTTCAGAAGGAAAAAGACTCAGACAACGGAGGAGACCCGTCACCCTGTCAGCACGGTCGGAAAGCCCCGTCTTGTCACAGCACCCGGACCTTGGTGCGTCCGTAAGACGATATTCGTCCTCTTCCAGACCCAGAAGACCCTCGGGGCTTTCTCATGAGTCGATACCTATCTGACAGGTCCCGGACACTGACTGGACGAAGGAGGGACGGTTCCCAAGACCTGAACAACTTTCGAGAACACCACCGTTTTGTACTGACAACGTGAAAAACCGAGACAACGGAGTTCGGCACCCATGACAAAGATTTAGACTAAACTCCTTCAAAAAAAGAAAGCGGTCACTTCGGAACCAGGAGGTACGTTGAGTAGTAAGATAGGTCTTTACATATGACCTAGTTAGCAGAAGTGAACGGGAAAGGATTCGTTCACTGTCTTACCGAAAACTTCCCCCCAACCAAACACCAAAGGGTCGTCATGTCGCCAGACACCAGAACTCGCCGATGTAAACTCTGGTCCGAAATGTCCATCTGCCAAAAATCACTCGACCTTACCGACCCGCGTCATCTTCCGCCGTCCCCAGTGTCTTCCCGCCCGTCCCGAGACACCCCAACCGAAAGTAAGTGACGACTAAGGACTCACGGACCTTGTCATCCGCGATTTTATTTACGACGAACTGACCTACCTTCCCACGTGCGTACGCACTACCCTACCTGCGTACGACTCTTCTCAACTCACATGACCAATTCGTGGGTCTGAGACCCCGAAACATCGGACCCCAACTTAGGACCGAGACGAGAAATAATCGTCACACTGAAGTCCGTTGAGTCAACTCAAGGGACCCGGAGTCAAACGAGTAGACTTTTTACCCTCATTACCATCAGGGAGTGAGTTCCCATCAACACTCCGAGTTTACTGAAGTAGAAGGATTATTCGATTCTGTGTCCACGCATGCTATTGGTGATGTGTTCATGGCACTTGAACAGTAACGACATCAGCCATTTTCTTAAGACTGGATCGGTAATCCTCTGATTCGCATCCAGAGTCGAGACGGCGACTGGACGACACACTGGAACTAGTTCAGGAGAGGAGAGAGACCCGGAGTCAAAGATGTAGATTTCTTACTAACCCCGTCTACTAAGGTCGTGCAGGGGGGACAGGAGTCGAGTCAATAAGACGACAAACACCACAACCGGACATAGGTACTGTTGTAAGGGTCGTGTCTCCGAGGCACGTGTACCTCGGGAGGTCGAGTCGGTGACACGATGGTTTGGGGTTCAAGGGTTTGTCTCCGTGACCTTTGTAGAGGGGATGGGAGACTCTACGACGAAACTTTAGGAAACGAAAACGCCCCCACCCACGGGGTTGAGAAGACAGGTATGTAAGTGAGGGTGGAGAGACGAAAGGGACGTGGAAGGACTGGATCTAGTGTGTGGAGGAGGTCCTTCGGAAAGGACCAAGGAGGTGGTCAACGGGAGGGACGATTCGGAGAAGAGACGTCGACAACGAGGACTGAACACTAGGGTGGAGTGAGTACAAACACTTTTCAATGACTCATTGACAGGTACACAAAGAGATCAAACTCCTTTGCCTTCCCTTGGACATAAATAAGACGTAAATGATTCGCGGGTGAGACACGAGTCGAGTAAGTAGGAGCAGACGTCAATGGGTGAGTCTTTGAACCGGTTCCTCACAATCAATGTAAGGAAGTTCTCACCCTTCCACTCCGAGTGACTCCAACACAACAACAACAACAAATCAGCGATTCAGTACAGGCTGAGAAACGCTGGGGTACCTGACGTCGTGCGATCCGAGGAGACAGGAAGTGATAGAGGGTCTCAAACGAATTTAAGTACAGGTAACTCAGTCACTACGATAGATTGGAAGAGTAGGAGACAGTGGGGGAAAAGGAAGACGGGAGTTAGAAAGGGTCGTTGTCCCAGAAAAGGTTACTCCACCAAGAAGCAATAGTCCACCGGTTTCATAATCTTGAAATCTTAGTCAGGAAGGTTACTTATAAGTCCCAACTAAAGGAAATCCTAACTGACCAAACTAGAGGAAAGTCAGGTTCCCTAAGAGTTCTCAGAAGAGGTCGTGGTGTTGAGTTTTCGTAGTTAAGAAACCACGAGTCGGAACAAATACCAGGTTGAGAGTGTAGACAGGTACTGATGACCTTTTTGGTATCGAAACTGATCTACCTGATAACAGTCGTTTCACTACAGAAACGAAAAATTATGTGAGAGATCTAAACAGTATCGAAAGGAAGGTTCCTCGTTTGTAGGAAAATCAAAGTACCGACGTCAGTGGCAGACGTCACTAAAACCTCGGGTCCTATTACCAGAGACAGTGACGAAGACGAAAAAGGGTAATAATAATGACCCTCCAACACAACCTCGGACCATTATTGCTACCATCGGCTGTACCTAGACCGAAGACGATACTCAAACGTGACCCGATTATTCGTAAAACGTAGGGAAGAGAGTACAGTAGAGTTGTCGGAATATTCCATCCCAGATCAGAATATGGGTAAAATTCCACCTTGTATACTCTGAGGCTCTTCAATTCATTGAACGGGTACTAGTGTGTCCTTCCTTCACCATCTTGGTTCTAAATTTTGGTCCGTGACGGCTTGACTTAAGTTTACTTTTCGGTAACACAGTTGGTTGGAACGGACCATAGGAGTCACGTATAAAGAACTCACGGGTGACACACGTCCGTGGTGCGGTCCCCAGTCTCTTGGTTGGTCGTGGTAGAGGAACCGACCACCATCGTCGGACCGACCGCTCCGTCCGTCGACTTGTCCCTCCTTGCCAAAACGACCCAGACAACTCCCAGACGTGACGTGACTCTGGGAGGGTAGTCGTGACGACAAGAACCGGGGGGAAGTGTTTCCTCCTCTGTCTGAATCTCCTCAGTTCACGAACAGATCCCAGTGCGTCACTCCCTCGACCCCTCGGCCCTAAACTTGGGACTGGGAGACGGAACCTCGGGGTGGGGAAAAGTAGTGAAGGACGACGAAGGGTCCTGTCTCATTCTCGATGTCGCCCCCTATTCGTACCTTTCAGCGTAGAGTGAACCTGAACCCTAAGTCCTTTAAGGAGATCGCCTTCACTACAGAGTCACCTCTGGGAGGACACCGGTCCCTTACCCCCTCCCACCCCACTCCACAAGGTTCGTCGCCTTGGTGTCCACGGTTCCGGACCTCCACTCTCCCTTGCACCAACCAAATCCCCGGACCTACCTCAGCAAAGAGGACCCGGACGAGTGACTCCAAGCGTGAACACACGTGTAAATGATACTTATCCCGGTTAAGTGACGCACGGACCACGTCTAAGACGTGGCACAGTCCGGGACCACCCCCTTTCAGTCTCACTTTCAGCGAGTCAACACAGGCTGAGAAACGGTAGAGTACCTGACATGTCAGGTACCTTAAGAGGTCCGGTCTTATGACCTCACCCATCGGAACGGGAAGAGGTCCCCTAGAAGGGTTCGGTCCCTAGTTTGGGTCCAGAGGGCGTAACGTCCGCCTAAGAAATGGTCGGCTCGGTGGTCCACCCCTTTCCTGGTCACGTTTCGTACCGACCTCAGGGCTCTTGTCTCCACCTCGGTAAGCGAGACCCGAAGTCCCTTTCGGACCCTCTTTCCCTTACTGAAAGGTCTGTCACTCTCGTCGGGCCGGAGGACCGGAGATGGGGACTGTAGACCCTGTGCCCTCCCTACTTCACTCTATTGACCTCGGACCGCGAAGCATCCAGGAGTCGGTTACGGTCCGAGGCCTCGAGCCTGTTTCGACACTCGACTCAGTCCCGTCGGTCACCAGTCGACGGGTCTGCGGGGCACCACGGTCCTCCTACTACGACGGAAACCCCCACGGCGCCCCGACCCCAGAACTCGACTTCCCTCGTGTCGTCTCGTCTAACACGCCGGTAAGTAGACTCCCGTCTGCGAGCTCGCGCGTCAAAAGAAATTCCTTCACCCGTAGACCTTCCAGACGTGTCGGTACCTCCGTCGCCGAGCCCGTCTCCCGTAACGTCCCGGTTCTTAGACCGGTACCAGACCGCGGATCCGTGATTTACGAACCCAGAAACAAAACAGGGCGGCACGGAACCCGGAATCAAAGGGACAGAACTGTACCCCGAAAGCACAGAGAATCCGTGCCGGTGCCTCATTCTCCCCCACACTTGTGGACGACGTCCCTGGCGTGCACCATCACCCACGAGTCGGGTGACTTGGTCACGACGTGGGGCTCCCGTCCGGCGGACGACGACGACGACGGGGACCTCTACGCTAGACCCCGTGAGACGGACGGGGACCCTTCGGGTAACAAGGACCCACCCCACCTCCCCTGTCCGTCGGATCCGACTCACTAGTTTGGGTTACGGAGCGAGGTCGTCGACCCCTTTCCGAAGGTCTCCGGGGTCCCGACGGACCGACCGGGGGGAGTTCGAGACCCGGGGGCATGACCGACACTTGGCCGGGAAAGAGTGGGAGACACGGGGACTGGAGTTTAGGGTCGAGTAAAAGGACGACGCGACGGAACCCCTCTGGGAGGGGAGGACATCGGTGTGGTCCGGAAACGGTAGTGGCGGATTCTCCGACTCACGCTCAAGGACACGTACGCGTATCATCCACGAGTACTGTGTGACCGGAAATGGACGACCCGTGGTTCTTACCACCCCACTCGACACGAAGAGCGGAACCTCCCGCAAGCGGGGAAAATTCGGTAAGGGAGTTCCCGGTTAATATTTATCTGTGTATTAGAGGGGATAGATATCTCTATTTTGTATTAAGAAGTCTCTACTCGACGGGCGGGGAGGGGTCGCGTGGGGGGGGGGGTTGCGACCGTGCGCGAGAGGCGTAAACTCCCGCTACCTCTCCCTAGCCACGAGGGGAGGGAGGAGGTAGGTAGGGAGGAGGGGCGACGAGGAGGTAGAGGTGGGACGTCTCCACTCTAGCCCGTCCCCGGGCACTACAGTCTCCGAGTCGACTACAGTGGCGGGGCCGGGACACTGAAGTGAACGGACGAGCCCGTCCTCCGCGGCGCTCCTCCGACTCTCTGCTCTCTTTGACGGGGGAAAGGAAGAGGACGAGGAACAAAGGGAAGGGAGGTGGTGGGGGGGAGGGGCGGGGGAAGGAGGGGTCGGAGCGCGGCCTCAACAAAAGGAGGGTCGGACAGCGGCCGGCCCCCGACAACCTCCCCAGACCTCGTTCACCGGCCTTCCTACGACGACGTTTCCATTTCCGCCGCACACACGACACGGAGAGGGAGGCCAGTGCTTTCAAACGAGACCGCACACTCCGCACGGGCGACCCGCGAGGCGGCGCGGGCGCGACGGACCGGGTCCGAGGGCCCCCCCGTCCGCCCCCGCCCCGCCCGGTCCCGTCCCGCCCGTCCCCGGAGGGCCCGCCGGAAGTGACGGAACAGGGGGTAGTTTCCGGCGTCGACGAGCTCACCGCCGACGTCGAAACTTTGACGGTATTTCTCGCTATCGCCCTCCCCTCGCGCCCCCTACAAGTCTCGTCCCGGGCCTCCCACCGGCCCTCTCCTCCCCGCTCTCTCCGCCCGCCCCCCGCGACGAGACCCTCGGGCCCCGCCGTCTCCGTCCCGTCCCCGCACTTCCGGTCTCGAGGCCCCGTCTCAGGGTCCCCGGCTCAGTGAGAGTGACGGGTGGGGGAGGCCAGGGGAGGTCAGTCCGGTCGTAGGATCCCGGCCCTGGGGTCGGAACTCCCCCGTCTCCACCGTCCCCCACCCCCGACCGACGAGGGGGGGGTTAGGAGGGGGGGGTGGCAATAAAGGTTCCGAATAAGAAGGGGAGGTCGTCCGGTAAACAGTCGCCACTAAGCCCTGTTTCCTCCCCCGTCACCCACCAGGCGAGGTTCAACCCGCTCCCCGTGACTCACGGCCCGGACTCTCTTTGCGGCTGTTAATTCTCCGGCTAGCTCCCGAGACGAGTAAGTCCGACAGCTCCCTCGGCAGTAAAACACAATCGCACACGCACACACACAGACTCCACCCTCCTCCTTCTCCCCCTTACTGTCCTCTTCCTAATACTGTAACACAACAGAGACAAACACCATTTACGTTTAAACCGAGGTTGTCGAAGGGGCCCTCTTCGCCGTCACTCATTGGGTCCGGTTCCGGAACCGGGTTTGGGCGGCTCCCTCGGGGCACACCCCGCCAAACCCCGAAAAAAAAAAAAGGAGGAAAAAAAAAAGGACAGACCGCACACGAAGAAGGTAAATAAAAATGTCACTTCACGACCTCTGTCTGTCCGGTCGTACCGCCCCTCCTCGACTAAGGGGGAGGAGGGACCGGGTGGTCGGGGGAGGAGTGAGGCGCCCTCCGGGGGCCGTCCCCAAAAGGACTGGGGGTCGGTAGCGGTCAGAACCGACAGAGGGGTCGGGTCCCAGTGGTAGGACAGTACGCGAACTGACCCCGCCGGACTCCAGAGTCTTCCGATGCAGGTGGGTTCGACGAAGGGGTCCCATTGGTCTCTGTCTGTCGGGCCCCGACCCCGAGTCTACCCCAAAGATCTCCGGTCTCTACCCGGACGGGGACGACGTCCTCCGTCCGGTACCCAAGACACCGATCCGTCCACTACCGTCTCGCAGGGCCCTGGGGGTCAGAGGAGACCGTCTCGGTACTCCGGTCTCGCGCACTCGGACTGGGGTCGACTCCCGTCGGTATCGGGAAATCGACACCAACGGTTGTCCCGAGTCCGTCTCCGTCTTCGTTCGTGTGTCGTCCAGTCTCCTGTGTCTCTCCCGACCCGGTATCTCGCTTCCGGGGTCATCCCTACCCTCCTGGGGTCGACTCGTCAGCTCCACCCTCGGGCGTAGTGTACCTCCCAGCTCCCGTTCCGACACTGGGAGACCCAGACCGGACAGTGTGTGATCCGGAGTCCGACACCGGGAGTAAGACCCAGAAGGCAGGAGTCCTCGACGAAGGAGTGACGGAGAGAGTGGACCAGTTCAGGAAGACCTGAGTCAATCGGAGGAGGTCCTTCAGAAGGGACGGAAGTCACACTTACTGGCCCCCGGACGAGTAGGAGCGGATGTGTGTGTGTGTGTGTGTGTGTGTGTGTGGGTCACGACACTCTTCGTGACAGTGAGAGTCCAGGACCCGCTGTCCTTAAAATTCTGTAGGAGTCACAAGGGTCGTGGACGGGTGTCGACTCGTGTCTCCTCCAAACACGGGCCTTTAGTCCCCGTCCCCCACCCCACCCATGTCTAGGTCTGAGCGGATATGGGGTCCTTCCGCCCGATGGTTCTACCTTGTGAACGGGACGGAGCGTGGGGCCTTCACCGGTACCCGAGTGAAGGAAACCTGTGTGGGCGGTCTTCCCCTAAAAAAGGGGTACCTCGGACTGGACACCTCTGTTCGGTGTGGATGCGGACACCGACCCTGTAGACGGGGCTCGACCTCTCGGAGGACACCGATTACAGGGGAAACTTTTAACCACCACCCGAACGAGTAGAGGGGGTCTCAACAGAAGTCCAGGATCCGGGTGTCCGTTGGACGCACCCCCTCGGTCCTCGACACACACTCCCCGTCGACGGGTGGACCCGAAGGGAACGTCCCGAGACCACGGGGTACCTCGGAGGAAACGGTCTACCTTTTCCTTCCTTACCAACTATCTGAGACGAGTTCCGACTCCACGACCCAGGTAAGGTCCGGACCCGAGGTCTCGGAAGACGGTCTCCACGACCCTCGTGGTCCACTCCAAGGTTGACCGGTCAGTCGAGTAAAGTGGGTCAGGTCCGAGTGTCTCGGAAGGGGGAACCTCGACACACGGGTGGGGTGGTCGAATGTATCTCCCCTCTACGTGTCGTTCGGGGAAAGGAAACATACGGGAGTTAAACTACCTGGGGTCCTCGAAACGTCCGTCTGGACAATGCCAAGAGGGACCGGTAAGAGATCGATATACTAGAATCCGCTCAATAAATTAGAGAGTCTCTACGTCACTGAATGATCATCATTCGAGAAGGACGTCCGAACAATACCCCAATTCCTCTGATGTCCACGGCACAGACATGTGTCGTCCACGAGTCACTTACCGTCGGTAGCGACACTCCCTCGACCGACCCGGTCGTTGGATCTCCGTGTTGTTTTTCAAGGGGAACACTTAAGACTGTTCAGTGAGTTCTCCCCGAAGTCTCTCCTCCACAGTAAACTTCCAGAACCTCTTACTTATCCTCAAACGGTCCGATTCCGTCTCCTTCCACATAGTGGCCTTCCTTCTCGTTGTCGTCTCGACATCCACACTTTCCGGTCAGTGGAGCTCACCGACTTCGGGTCCTTCCCCTTCCCCCTCCCTGTGGCCCTCGGTAAAGACCTCCTCCCTCTTTGACTGAACTACTCTCACCCGTCCGACGGGTGTTTCGACCGAGTAAGATCGAGGAGGGTTTAGTCGGAGCGTCACACCGGAACATGACAACCCTAAGGGCCTGACGGACCCTCAAATTCCTGGTCGGACCCAGAGGAAGGTTAAACGTCAGAGTCCTGTAGAGACCGCGGGTCTCGGTCGGGTCAGGGGAGAGACTCGGTCCCGGTTGTAACAACCCCTTAGTCCCATCGGCGGACCAGGGGTCGAACTCGTTCCCGAGGACTTCGTCGAAGAGATCGGACCCGGGGACTGCACTGACCTTCAAGGACGTTCTCCGATCCCGGTGATGAGAGAGGTCAAGTGTTTTCTTCGGTCCGACGGACGAAGTTGGGACAGAGACGGTAAATGGTCGACCCGACGGAGTCCGTATAGTGGACGGGAGAGACTCGGAGTTAAAGGACCGGTGTCCCGATCCCACTTCTAATCCCCTCTATTGAGAGTGTCTCCTCCGTCGGGTCTCGGGCCGAGGGGTTCTCGGTGGGTTCTTGACAATCGAGTTTCTTTTCAGTCGGGTTCTTCTCACATCGTAGAGCATAGACACCCGGTCAGTGAGTTAGGAAGACTTGGAACCAAAAGGATCGACATTTCACCCCTTCTATTAGTGCGGACCATTATTATCGATTATAAATACTCGTAAACCTGAAGGGTCCACCACGATCACCATTCTTTGGGTGGACGGTTACGTCCTCTACATTCTCTACGCCCAAGCTAGGGACCCACCCCTTCTAGGGGACCTCCTCCCGTACCGTGGGTGAGGTCATAAGAACGGACCTCTTAAGGCACCTGTCTCCTCGGACCACCCGATATCAGGTACCCTAGCGTCTCTCAGCCTGTGTTGACTTCGCTGAATCGCGCGCGCGTGTGTGTGTGTGTGTGTGTGTGTATGTGCTCGAGAATGACACTCAGTCCGTCCGAGACAAGAATAACGTATTGATACATCATAGAATAACTTATGTCATTGACTGATTGTACACTCCCACCCCCACCCCACCCGTCCCCTAGGGTCTTCGGTCTTCGTGTGTCCCTTCTCGGGGTCTCTGAACGACAAAAGACCCGTTCCGATTCGACCGTGGGAACCATGACACTCGGTCTGGTCTCCCAAACCTTCCGACCCCACACTCCGTGCTCCTTGTGTTCCCGGGTGGGTGGTGACACTTACCCGGTAGACCCTCGCCTGTGGGGAAATATGTCCCGTCTCGGAGCCTGTGTGGACCCCGGGGTTCAGTCAACACCGGGGTGGGATCCAGAGCCAGAAGGACAGACAGACTACCCCCGAACCCGAGTGAGTGGAGAGTCGACGATATTCCCGGCGGGTAAAGAGACCAGAGACCAAAAGAACCGACCGAAGGTGCTTCCAACACTGAACCCCCCCCCACAGGAGACAGGTAACTAAAAAACTCTTTCCTACGAAAGGAGGGAAGGCAAGACGTCAGTCGGGTGTCAACTTGTTGCACCCGTAGGTCGGAAGGGTGACGAGGAGGGCGGGGTGGTCGTAGGGAGTGGACCCGACCTCCTCCCCCGACTAGTCCAGGTCCCTCTATCCCCCCGGGTCCTCCCGTGCCCCGACGGGGGTGTGGTGAGCTACATGTGGTGAGCAAACCCCTGCCAGGACCCTCACCCACCCATGTCCTGAACCCCCGGTGTAGGTCGGTGTGGGTCGTCCCACTGCGACTCGACGAACCTTCTGGGTTTACCAAGTAGACGGGAGGGAGGAGAGCTTGAAGTCCCAGCCTGTCTGACGAGTGAGGAGCAGGGTGACACGACACGCCCACTGGTTACGACGGACTTGCACTCGGACGGACGAGTGTCCTGCTCAATAAGGTGGAGTTTCCCGTGGACTTTAGTCTTATTCTCTTGGTCGCGAATCCACGCTCCAGTGTCTCATTCGTGAACGCACCTACGTCGGGAGACACCACCCGCTACAATTACAGGGGTAAGGAGTCTACCTTTTCGACTTCCAGGTCTCGAATCCCTCGAAGAGTTCCGTCGCAGCGAGAGACGGGAGGGAAAGAAACCGTATGGGGTACGCACGCACGACTCAGAGATGTCAGTACAGACTGAGACACTGGGATACCTGACATCGGACGGTCCGAGGAGACAGGTATTCTAAGAGGTCCGTTCTTGTGACCTCACCCAACGGTACGGGAGGAGGTCCCCTAGAAGGACTGGGTCCCTAGTTCGGGTTTAGAATACAGAGGACGTAACCGTCCGTCCAAGAAATGGTGAACTTACTGGACCCTTCGGACAACATGTGGGGTCGATTGATGGTATTTCCTCTACCCTGTCTAAGATTACGACCCTCGAGTGTCCATCGTCCTGTCCATTTCCCTCGGGTCTCTGGTACCCCGTCTCCACCCTCCTCCTCCGACCCCTCTGTGTTTCGGACGTTACTCCATCAATGATACGGTCGTGCGGTGACCTTGTCCTTACAACACCAAATCAGCGAGTCAGTACAGGTTGAGAAAACGCTGGGGTACCTGAGATTGGGTTGTCCGAGGATACAGGAACCCTAAAGGGTCCGTTTTTATGACCTCACCCAACGATAAAGGAAGAGGTCCCCCAGAAAGTCTGGGTTCCTAGGTTGGACATAGAGGAAGTAACCTTCCGTCTAAGAAATGGTGACTCGGTGGTCTTTCTTTCACTTCATCCAGTCAGTACAGACTGAGAAACGTTGGGGTACCAGACATCGGATGGTACGAGGAGACAGGTACCCTAAGAGGTCCACTCCCATGATCTCACCCAACGGTAAAGGAAGAGGTCTCCTAGAAGGGCTGGGTCCCTAGCTTGGGCCCAGAGGACTCAACGTCCGTCTACGAAATGGGAGACTCGGTGGTCGCTTCAGGAGTTCAGTGGTCTCCTTGGGGTTTATTACTAGTAGTTTATGTTTTCTTTTTCACTCTTTGTCTTTTCTTTTCCTTTTTTTTCATTACCGGTAGTCCACACACTCCCTCCCCACGGGGTGCACCAGGGTCAGGACCTCCTACGTATCAACAGTAAAGGAGACGGTCCCTGCAGAGACGGGTAAAATGAATCGGTCCCGTACCCGAAAGAATTTCCCGAGTTTAGGGTCGAGACGGTCAGCGACCGACACCCTGACGTCCGATTAATCAATAACGAGACTCGGAGTGAAAGGCGTAGACATTAACCCGAAGGGACCACCCGAGTCACCATTTCTTAGGAGGACGATTACGACCTCTGTACTCAAGCTAGGGACTCAGTCCTTCTAGGAGACCTCTTCCTTTACCGTTGGGTGCGACCATAAGAACGGACCTCTTAGGGTGTCTGTCTTCTCGGACCACCCGATACCAGGTACCAAACAAGTGTTTCTCAACCTGTGTTGACTCGCTGATTTGTCGTTGTTTTCACTTTCTTTCACAATCAGTGAGTCAGAACAGCTGAGACTCGGTGGCCCCTTCGGGAGTCGTTGTTTTCACCTCCATTGACACCATGAGTGGAGAAGCCCGAACAACATTCCTTCTGGACCTCGTGTCCTCTCGACATCCTTACAAGAGATAACAATCGGGAGGTTAGGTGGACCGAACGGGACCCCTTGAGAGTCTCAGAGGGTTCGTGGACGAAACACGGTTGTGGGTCGGGTCCCTCGACTCCGAGGTAGTGAGTCCGGGGAGGGTGCGGGACCCGATTCGGAGGTCCCGGACCCCGACCTCGCACGTTGTTTAGACTGCACGTCCCCCTTGTCGGACGCTCTTAACCACACAACCGAGGGTGACGACCGCACTGTCTGTAGGACTACTCTATACAGTGAAATTTTGTAAAAAGTTTTCTTCAAAGGTCTTACGACAGAATTGGAGTGCCCCTTGTATGTATCGGACTTACCAACAGTCCAAAGTCAGAACCGAAACTCTACTGAAAAGCCTCTGGGAGGGGACGGACCCGGAGTCAAAGGGGTAGACATTATGTCCGGTCCTTGGCTTACGTGGGTACTCCCAACTGGGATACACTCCGACGCGCACACTTTACACGAGACATTCGAGCTTTCGTGGAATGTCGGTAACCCGAGAAAGCCAAGACGAAGACCAGAGAGCCCTGTGCCAGTGCACGTCTGCGGACGCACCACAGTAACGACCCACGACCGGGACCTGCACCCGAAGTCACTCTACGGCTGATGAACGTTCCCGAGGGACTCCTCACTGGAGTGACTTTGGGAACTTATAACACTAAAGGTCTCTTACACCTTCCGGGGAAGGTCCCCTTTTCGACCATTCACAGCACAGACAATCGAGTAAGGTGTTTGCCTAAACCTCGTCGAGGTGTGTGCCCCCTACTACGACCTCTTGACCTCCAGTCGAGATGGGAACTCTCGAGTCAGACCCTCCTTCCCTAACTTTCGAGGTGGGGATTTACTGGTCTGCCGGTTCTCAGTCCCCACCGACCTACGTTTCGTACCCGAAAAGTCTTCTGTGAGTCGGTACCTCGTTAACCGCCCTAGCAAATATTTACTTGTGACTGAGAAAAGAGACGAACCTTTGGAAGGCGTCAAGGAGCAAAACGGAAACCCTATTTCAGGGGTTCGGAAAGCGCCAAACGTGACAAAACGAGGTCGACGTGGAGGTCGAATGAGTAAAGTAAACTTAACGTGACCGGAGGAAAAGGAAGGACCTTTAGACGAGCGAGGGAGGACGGACTCCCGAAAACGGGCACGACACGGGTGACGGACCTCGAGAGAGGAGGTTGGAGTAACGAATCGTTGAAGGATAGGCAGGACGTCCTTAGTCGAGTTTACAGGACCTAGGGGGTTCTGGGCCGAGGATAATGTATGGGAGTCACGTGGACGGGCGAAAGAATAGTTACACATAACACGCATGCACGCACGAACGCACGCACGAATCGGCAAGTCAGTACAGGCTAAGAAACGCTGGGGTACCTGACGTCGGGTTGTCCGAGGAGACAGGTACCCTAAGAGATCCGTTCTCATGACCTCACCCAATGGTAAAGGAGGAGGTCCCCTAGAAGGACTAGATCCCTAGTTTGGACGTAGAAGACAGAGGAAGCACCGATAATGGTTTACTAAGCAATACACTACCAAAAACGAGATTACCAGGGTCCCCTGATATGCGAGGTACTGTTATCTCTGGGAACCCGAGTTCTGAAGTACATACCACTCCCGAGTTTATGACAAACAACTTACTTAAATACTACTAATAATGCCATTCCGAAACACCTCCACCATCATAAACGCACTCTGAACTTTCTCTGAACTTTCTCCCAATACTCAAGTCAGACATCCCTTCTCCCTTCCCGAAGGACGAAACCTATCCGGCTGTCCGTGTGCCACCCTTGTGCTGAGTAAACCAAACCGTTTCTTCGTCCTACCCTGTGCACTCTCTTCCGACCTCTCCACCGTCCCCGGTATGTTCCCGAAACTCGTAAATGAACTTAAGACTTTAAAGGAACCCTGGGTGGCTGTTGGAAACTCGGGCTCCACCCCCGTCCCCCTCATCCCAGTTTCGACCGAAGACCTTTGACATTACTCAAACGCCGTCCCTCCCCACCCGGCCCTTCTCTCCGACGGTAGGTCTTCTGGTCGACCCTCAACCTCTTAGGTGACTGAACCGACGAAAGATAAAGGGGCCGAAGTGTGTACACGGAACCTCAATAGGACACTCGAGAACCCCTCTGCGTCTGTCACTACACCTTGGAGTGTCCCGTCCTGACGAAGGTCTTTCGAGAGTGGAGCTCCGTCGGTGCGGACTCAGGGACCTCCCTCCCTCCACCTCACCTCGCCTGCGACTGCAGGTGCGAAGGGTGTGAACACAGGAGCACGAAAGGGACACCGGGTCCTCAACACTGTGACACACCAGCTTCTCGTTTTCGTCGTAGAGGTAGTTTCGGGTCGTGTGGTCCCGGTGGAGGCACGGGGAGGTGCCGCCCCACACCGGCTGCGCCAGGCTTCTTGGCCCTAAGAGCTCTTACTGGGCCTCGACGTTGAACCGTCGACACACGGAAACACCCCCCCGTAAAAACAATCGTTAAGACCCGAAGTCACAGAAGTCGACACTTCGCCCCCGATGAACCCACAGCACTTCCCAGTTCCCACTCCTGTGTGTGTACCTCGGGGTTCACACCCGTTGTGACCTCCGTGCCCTTCAGCACCGACAATAGTACCGACGCCTAAAAGAGGTGCCAAACTTTAGAAGCGTCCTTCGACCCCAAAGTCCGAATTTCACTTCTCGCACAGTTGTCTTGTCCTGCCTTGTTTCAGAAAAGGGTCGTACGGAGTCGTACGTCGTGACGGAAGGACACCTCGGGTTGTCCCTGCCCCGATTTTCAGAACTCGAAAGTTCGTCTTTATTAGGGCTACCTTTCCTTGGAGGGATAACAAGCGGACACTATTTCGGTACGTCCCCGAGGCGTCGGGCTGAACGGACCCAAGTCTAAAGCAGAGACGGAGCACTGAGTCAAAGGAATAGAAGCCTTACTCCATTATTATCATAGGTGGAGTACCTCGAAACCACTCCTAATTCGTTCAATTGCGTCCACTTCGCGAATCTTGTGCGGAAACAGTGATGATAACAATCTAGTAAAGTAGAAGTCAAATTGTGAAACGGTCCGACGTTCACTGAGTCTCCCCCGAGGCCCCGGTCTTCCGACTCAAGTCTGATCGAGACGCCGAACGATCGACACACTGGAGCCCGTTCAAAGAATTGGAGAGACACACAGGGTAAAGGACGAGACGTGACACTTGTCTACCGTTAGGGACGGAGTATTCCAACCCCCACCCTCCTCACTGACTCCAACCGACATTCCCTAGCCTCCGTCCTTCTGGTGAGTCGGGAAGAAGGGTGGACAAGGCTAAACTTCTTTACTCTGAGTCCCGGTAGTCTATTAAACGACTTTCTGTGTACAGTTATTGTGGTCCGATCCGGGGGTCGAGTCGCGGGACACGACCCGGTGGTGCGGTCTTGAAGGGTCCCTCTGAGCTCGGTGCCCACCGTCCTCACCCCTCGCCCGACTTCCCACTAGACTTGGCACTATCCCCGGAGGGCAACGAATCGACGCAGAGGAGGGCCACAAGACTCATGCGACTACGGGTCGAGGACGGCGAACCATCCGTCCGGAACCAGAAGGTCCACACCCAGACTCCCAGGTTGCGGACGTTTGACGGGTCCGAGGTCCCTAAATGTCACAATGAAACCCCTCTCCGACCACGGGTGGACGACACAGGGGAGAGTAGAAAGGGACAGAAGAACGTGTGAAAGCCCGGGTGCTTGACAGACACAGGCAGGTAGAAAGGACACAAATGGCTCACGACCCTTTGGACCACCAATTCTCACGTTGGAGATTTCTGGGCCCAAGGTCAGGGTCCAACCGGAGAAGACTCGCCACACTGAACCCTGTTCGGTAGGTCGAGAGACACAGAGTCACCAAGGTGGACATTTCACCCCTACCCTTGTCATGGTTGGAGTAGCACAGTGACGTTTGGGTGTCACGGACAAGGGTCACTCGGACCTAAGAAGACCCGACCTCTAGTAAAGATTACCCTAGTAACAATACCACTACCACGGATCGGGACGGAACCTTACGATCTCTGGGATCCCTTCGTCTCCCCAGACGGACGACCACGAGTCCCAGGACACCCTCTCTTACCTACACTCGTGTCTGTCGGGTCACGGTGGTCGCTCCCGGTTCCTCCCCCGTCGGTGGTGAGTCCGGGACCCCCTTACTCCCCCTCCCGTCCTGACTCCCCGTCTAGAGGCCCAGTCTCCAGTGACCCTCTGGCGTACTTTGGGTCACAGGGTCTATGTTCCGGGACATCCTAGGGTGGGGACGGGTGTAGACGTGGGGGTAGAGACCAAGGGTACGGGACGCGACGTGTGTCAAGAGGACCCTTGACACCACCGACAGACGGGCGTCGAGGTAGAACCCTAGGGGGCTGTTAGATAGACCTCGGCAGGGAGGTGGGGGACGCGGAGGGACGGACGGGACGGGAACGGACCCTTTCTGGACAAGACTCCAAGTCGCAAGGGAGGTAGTCCCGGGCGTCGGAGTTTGTGTCTCGTCCACGAGACACACCTTCCTTCCGCACGGGTGTCTCCAAGACCGGTGGGGACGACAAATGCGAGACGCACCCCTTTCACGGACCGACCCCTGTCCGAGACGTCCTACGGCCACTTCCCCCCGCCCAAGGGGGTGAAGGCCATTCGCCTCCGAAAAAAACCATTCAGCAGAAGACCTCGGGAAGCTCGTCCTCAAGGTCCTCGGAGGCGGAAGCAGAGGTCAATCGTCCTCCGGGGAGGGTTCTCCTTCCTCTCGACCCCGGGTGACTTCCTATTTCCACGCCCGCCCGCCATTCACACGAGCTCTCGCTCGGTCCCTCAGTCTCCTTCCTGTAGGCGGAGGGCGACTTCCGCGGCGTGGGCCGAGTGAAGCGTGTTCAGTGACTATACGGCCCGTCCCGGTCAGAGGAGGTAGTTAGGCACGACTGTCTACCATCGCCTTAGTGACTGGATCTCCGTCTTCCGAGGTAAACATTAGGGTCTCACCGAGTCCGCGGACCTCCTCCCGTCTCCTCAAACATTATTTCCCTCACTGTGCCCCAAAGGTTTTCGGTAGAGCCTCGACCTCCTCCTCCCTTTCCTAATTAAAACGAAGACCTTAACTTTGGTGACTAAGTTAAGTCATTCATAAAAAGCTCCCCTGACCCAATCTGCTCTCTCTTTTTCCTTTTTTTTTGGGGTTGGTTAGATGACAAGAAGTTCACACCATCCTTTTTGTCCTAAGAGTGTCTACTCTGTCACTCTCTTGTTACCTTCTGTGATTACCTTAATTTCGGCGGGGGTCAATTAACACGAGACCGGTGATACCCCAGAACTGGTCACTGACTGACCGAGAGACTTGGACAGACGAACAGACAGGTGTAGTATCTTGACAACGATAACGATTACACACGGACCATGACATGACTTAAGAAATGCGTAGAGAAATCTAAGGGTATTGTGGAATACTCACTCCAGTGTAATAGGGGTAAAATGGTTCCCAGTCTCTCCACTTCACTGATCAGGTTCCGGTGTGTCGGGTTCGGACAGACAACCAGTATTACGGGTGTGTACAAGAGAAAGGTCTACTATGACCTTCCTTTGCACTATCCGACGATTCCCCTTCTACAGGTCCGACCGGACCGGACTCCTGACCCCTTTAGAGGTCCAACCTCCAATCGATCGGTGACAAGGTCGTCCCAGGTTTCACACACACACCCCCCACACCCGTCCCTCGACATCCCAGTCAGAGTCCTGTCCTCCGTCCTTGTTTGTTTTCGGACCTGAAGTCAATGGACAGACGTAAGGAAGGGAAGACTTACTCCGAAACGTACCGAACAACGGTAGGGAAAGTACAAGACCAGGGGGTCAGACTCTGGGTTTCCCCGACTCCTTCTTCCCTGTCCCTCCCCTCTTCCTACTCCCGTCCTCTGAATCCTTTACCCGAAGGGAAAAGGAGTGATTAAGAGAGTTCTTTAACTCCCTCGAGGGTTGTGGTTTACCCTCGAGAGTGTGTAGAAAGACACAAACAGGTCTTTCGTACCCAGACACAATTCTCAAGGGAGAAAGGGAGACATCGAGACTGAGTTTGTTTTCGGTCGTGACCAGAAAATTCAGAACCACGGTTTCTTAAACTTTTACTTTGAGTATCTTGTTACCCTTGTCGGTCTCCCGTCCCGAACCGTCGGACAATTCGAGATGGGGGCCTTCTCTGGCCGTGGGGTGGACCGTACGTCCTCCACGACCCCCTGGTTCACAGGTTCTTATCGAGACTGGGTGTAACCTCGGTCGGGGGTGAAACATACTAACCTGGCTTCGGTCCTCTTTAGTGCCGGAAGGGGTCGGTGTAGGAGGACCCCACGGTCGTCGTTGAGTCCGGGACGAAACCTAGGAAAACGACCGTCGTCCACAACGGTGTCGGTCTTAGGAGAAGACCACCGGGTCCCGTTCTGTTTCGATTACGGACACAGATCCACCCCACTCACCACTTTCTCGTCTCGGTCCGGGACCCCTCGACACCTGGAGTTTATGTGACTTTGACGTGGGGTCCGGTGTGGACGAAGGATAGTCGGAGGTGGACGACGGGTGAAGAATGTTAAGGTCAAATGAAAGTTCAGTCCAACGAGGTCCTTTCCTTCGGTGTATATGAGGGAATTGTAGATCCCGTCTACCCCCGGATTAAATCTTAATCGTCAAAATCAATTGCAATCCCTGTAGATCAGGTGTACGAGGAGGAAGGGTGACATGGTTGGTCTTTGTCCGGATCTCATCCCTCTCTTAGACTGGTCCAAAGACCCACTCGCCCTCTCCCCTAGTGTTTGTGAGGTTTGTGTTAGCTGGGAGTGACCACTAGTGTCACCCAGAGCGTCGTCTTTGTAGAGGACAACAAAATGTTGACTTTAAAAGAATCTTTTTTTTTTTCAGTTGGTAAGGAAACGAGGTATTTTGCATGTACTCTAAACGTTTTTTTCCGACCCTTGCCGGCTTCGGAACCGCGGTGTTTAGGAGGTGGAGTAGAGGTTTAATTAAGACCTGGGACCCAGGTCGGTCAGTCCGCACCGTCGAAAAAAAAAAAAAAAAAAAAAATTCCGACGGAGTCCGTTTCCGTTGACCGTAAACCACTCGTAGATAAAATGTCCGCTCCAACCACCCGGAGGAGTAGGAACGAAAATAACGCCTCCTTTGACTCAGGGTTCTCCCGGGTTCAGTAAGTAGGTTCCTGTGCGCCGCGGTTCCCCACCTCCCACCAATCCCTTCATCCGGACGCCCGGGCCTCCCGCGATCCCGTCCGTCCCCGGCCTGGGTGATTCCGTCCCATGTCCCTCTCTCTCGTCGCCCACCCCGAGGGGTGCGTCCCGGCCTCCGCGCTAGGACCAAAACCGCCGAGGCTCCCTTGAGGACTTTAGCGTTCCTCTCTAAGGCCCGGTGGTTGAGGGGTCTTTCAACCTAGCGCCGGTGAGGGTCCTGCCGACCCTAGACGCCCGGTTCTACCGTGACCCACTCGCCGCTCTGTGCGCGCGGCGTGGGGCGTCGACGGCTCCCCCTGGCCGGCGGCGGAGGCGCGCTGGGGCCGGCGACCCGCCCGACCCCCACCCCGCGCCCCTCCAGAGGCCGGTCCGCGCGCGTCCGGAGCCGCGCCGGCGTGCGCCCACCCGTGCGCGCGCGGGCGGCCGGGGCGGGGGGCCGCGGGGCGGGGGCGGCGCGCGGGGCGGGGGCGGCGCGCGGGGCGAGGGCGGGCGGGCGCGCGCGGCGCCGAGCCTCGGGGCGCTAACCGGCAGGCCGCAGTGGACTGCGAGACAATAAAGGACACACAACCCTCTTACCTCTCTTTTTTGGGGCTCGGCTCGGCGAAAGCCGGGGACGCTCCACCGGCGCCGGAGGCGGCCCCCTCGGGCGGGACTCCGCGCGGGCTGGCCCCTCGCTCGCTCGCTCGCGCTCGCGCGCCCGGCCTCGCTCGCAGCTCCCCGGCGCCGGGGGGCCGGGCGGGGCGGCGGCCGGGGTCCGCGGGCTCGACCTCCGCCGCCTCCGAAGGGGGTGGGGGTGGGGCGCGTCGCGGCAGGCGGCGGCGACGAGGAAGGGGAGGGCGGGGGCCGACTCCGGCTCCCTGGCCCGCCCCCCGAGGGCGTCCATTGGCGGCGGGCGCGGACTCCCCCTCCCCGGCCCCAGTCCCCGACTCCCCGAACAGCCCCCCCGGTCCGGCCCACAGAACCGGAGGCCCCGACCCCCGTCTGTCTCCAGGAACGGGCCGGGCTGGACTCTCACGCGGCTCGGGGGGCCTGAGGCTCCGGTCCTGAGCCCGACGACTCCCCGGCCGGCTGGGCTGGGCCCTCACGTCTCTCCTCGCCGGACGGAACCGGAGCCCCGCGACTCCCCTTTCCCGGGCCGGACCGTAGTAGTCCCGCGACTTCGCCCCAACCCCCAGAGCCAGACTGGCCCGAACCCGTGGCCAGGACCGGACTCCCACGACCCTCTTGCCATGGACGAGCAACGCCGGAGCCCACGTGGCCGCCGCCCACACTCGTCCGCCGCGGGTCCCCCAGCCGCCCCAGTCGCGGCGGGCGGGGCCCAACCCCCCACGGGGGACCGTCGGGGCCCATATAGGACGTCGAGAGAGGCGAAACGACCCCGGCTCCGTCCGCTCGTCCGCCTCCCGGCCCGAACCCCTCCCCGGCCGGCCCGAGGGCGCCCGCCCTCGCCTCGACCCCTCGGCAGCGCGCGGGGGCGGCGCCCCTCCCGTCTCCCGGGCGAGGAACGGTACACTTGTGGACTTCGGTACACCTGCGCCGACGAAGAGCGGACAACGCCCGCCTCCCGTCCATGATCGACCGGGCCGAGTTCCATGGCCCGGGGGGGGGGGGGCCCCCGCCTCTCGGCTCGCGCCCTGTGGGAAGGACGCACCCCAAAAAGAAGGGGCGGCGCCACTCGTCCCGACACTCACAACCTAGGCCACCAGGGGTCACACGCTCGCCTGCCGAGCAAATAAAAAAACCGCCCCCCACCACTGACTGCGAGATCCGAAGACTAGAAAACCCCCTGCCACCCCTCACCACCACCTTCCTCTCGCCGGCCAGGCCGGGTCGGGCGAGACCGTATCCTACCTCCACCTTACAGAGGGCACGCGGCCCTACCCTCACCTTAAATCACTCAACTCCCCGCGCCCCGCCCCCACACCCCTCCGCCGCGCCTCCTCGCCGGCGGAAGGACCCGGACACCCACCCCAATAACAGACAGACATAAACACCAACACCTGTGGTCGTGACAGACGCAGGGAAATCAAACAGGAATCCCCTGTCTAGTTTTAATCCTATGGGGTGGAGCGCTTCTAATCTACAGAGACTATTGAAGACATTTTACCTACCTTAAAAGCTCGACAATAGATTGTCCGTCTAGAAACTTACTATTAGCCTGGGAAGACAATTGTCGGAGACACGCCTCAATCTCCCTCCTAGGAGTCAATTATAGGAGTCACTCCTAGAATTTCCCTCACCGTCGACCGACTTCACCCTTTGAAGGGACTTACTTCAAGCTGGACCTTCTGGGTCCTTAGATGAAGGTCGAAACGGTGCCTCATCTGATATTGGGACCGGTTCAATGGATGGAGGGGTTGTTTCCGAGGGAAGATCCAGTTTGCAATGTCCCGAAAATCCATCATGGAGGACAGAACACCAAAACCAAATCACCATCCACTGAAGGACCGTCTGCGTCTAACAAGGAATGGACCGAAAATTTTCGGACAAAGTGGGAAATCAAAAGTCGGAGATGAGGGTGTCTCACTTGCTGAACCAGTCCCACGTCAAAAAGGAATTTAAGGTCTACGACAAGACACGAAGAGGCTTTCATATAAGATCGGATCCGACTTACACGGAACATAAAAAAAGACAGAAACGTTCTTCCTCAATAGTCCCTTTTCCAAAAAGTCAGTAGTAGACTGATGAACTCAACACCTATTACACATAAACTAAGACACACATAACCAATCGAAGTTCCTCTAGGTTCTAGAAAGATACGTCTCATAATGCTTCCCTAGAAATAAATTTCAAGGAAGGTCCCTATAAACCGATTGAAAGATTTAAAGGTCGAAATCATAAGAGTCTCTTCCTTATTTCACCTTAAGACATTGTAGAGGACCCTTCACCGTACGATCACCTTAATTGATAGTGGAGTCCCACGTGATTAATAAACGTAGGGGTTAAATAAGGAATTACCATCGACCTACGAAGGAGAGTCTACGACTTCTTGGGGTTTATTAAAGTGACTAAAATACCACACACTCCCGGAATCCGGTACGGAAACTGACCGATCCGGAAGACCTGGTTGGAGTCTCCAACCAGAACAAACAGAATTTAAAGGTCATAACCCTAAGAACTTCTTGTACACGGACTACACACTGTACAGAAAGAATCTGGTGAAAAATTAAGAAGGACACGTGTGCAAAGTTTGTCCCAGTGGCGAAACCCTCCATACGAGTACTACGAGGGGAACCTCCCTAACCATCCGAAAAGGAACACACAATGGTAGTCCGGACAGTGTATCCATCTACGAAGATATACCGACACGTCTAACTAATAAACCTCAAAAGGTTTTATTTGTTAAATACAACCATAAACTTAATACTAGAACGAAAGACACCCGAAAATTTTTGGAACGTCAATGAATTTAACATTTGTCAATAGGATGAGTCCATTTAAATGTAAAAACAACATTGAATACTCCCTTTTCAATATTTTGAATGTCTCCTTTGCAAATAAACACACATGGAAACACTCTCTTCCAACGGTTCCGCCATTCTACCGTCCTCTATTTCTAAAATCTAAAACATTGGAAAAAAAAAAAAAAATTGGAAGTATTTCACATCACCTTACATCTAGTTCTTTAATCTCAATCTGAAGAAGATTCAAGTTGGAAGAGAAAGATTCCTCTCTTTCCTACCATCTCGTAAACAAAACTTTTTGTTTTGGTCTTTATGGGGTCATACAAGACAGGTCCGCAAAATTGAATAGATTGTTTTAGGTGGGTCGTCTGGACTCTCCATATAGTGGAGAAGAAAAGGACTCTCCAGTTCCTCGACTACTCCCAGTCCCAAACCAACACTGACAGGGGGACCGAGGTTTCGGAAACAATCCAGGCCATGTCGAGTGACGTCGAGTTCTTTGTTTCGTCGATCACCTAACCGAAACCTTGGGTTTACATGACGACACAAAGGGAAGAAGTAGAAAAGGAAAAAAAAATTTAAATTTTCAACATTACTTAAACTTTGGACCTGAGTCCTTCCGACACGGAACACTAAATCACTAGGGGCGCTCAAAAGATTTTAGAGTGAAAGAAGTATGGACCGGTCAAAACGGTCACGTGGACTCTAAATTAGTTTTTTCAAAGAGAAAGTATGGGTGAAGACGGTAAGACAGAACTCGACTTTTGAAGACAGTCGAGTTTCTGACTGTGCTATATATTCTCGGACAGAGGGAAGGACAGACACAATGACCAAATGTCACATGTCCTTAGTAATAGACCATGTACGAGAGTAAAATCGGTCTACCCTAAGTTTTACATCTGAATGTTTTCTGTCGGGAAGAGCTCATACGGAAGTCGAGAGAAGGAGTACCCCCGAACACAAGTTCTGTGGAACCACTAACAATCTATATAGACCCCGAAAACTGACACACGAAAGTAAAGGTAAAACACCGCCATTTTCATTGTTTTACTTCCTTTTGTCGTATTACGATAAATATAACTTTGTCTTGACATGTGTATTTTCGGTATGTAAACTTTATATTACTTTAGTTCGGAAAGTATCTCGTATTAAACCAGTGTAACGTAAATCTAACTTTTCCAAAAAAAAAAAAAATTAATAATAATCCAAACTTCCAGCAGAATTATGGATACCATGTACATCACCCTCGCCTTTCTAAGAGACCGTTGTTTGTGCTAGTCATGAAAGACGTAATCTCAACACAAATGAAACATCCATTACACGTATCGGGTCGTCCTTCTACTTGACATTTCACTGAATAACCACATAGACACCGAACAATAGACTACGAAGTAACACCCTTTCAATTCTTGTTCTTTTGTAATCGATGTCCCCTTTTATAGGAATGACGTCAGACGTATACATTCGACAAGACACCCTTTCCCACCTTCAATAACGTTGTCAACTTATAGTCGGACTAACCTTCTAACAAAAGACACACAAATTTGTTGTGTCGGGACATGTCCCTAATTCCAAGAGATACAAGACTAAAAGTAACTGTTCGTAAACATTCGTGACAAGATTTTGTACCTTCCACGTCACCACCCGTTCTATCTCTTCCTCGGACGAGACCTCTGTCTGACAACTGTCATTCATTCACACAGACCACCACTTATATCACTACTTCTCCTATTTTTCCGTTACACTATCACTGAGGTCCCTTCGACGAGCACCATCAGTATTTCTTCAGGGGAGAAGACCTCTTAGCAGACGGTCATCCCGTCAGTCTGACCTAGACACCCTACCTACTTTCACCGTAATTTGTTTCATTTACTAAACGAAATCAGGACTTGTAGAACTCTTCAATTAGGTTTCTTATCTTCACCCAACCGACTTCAGAAGGGAGACAAACATAGAGACGAAACACTTACCCCTGGACCGAGGTTTCTTGAACTCTCCCTAATAATCACCATGAAATATTTCCCGTTCTTTCCCTTTACACACACGAAATAACTTTAACAAGACTATTTTGGGTCCTTACACCTCCCTTAAGGGGACCACCAGGTCGCCGATCCCGAAACGAGAAGGTGACGTCCCCTACACCCAAGTTTGCTTCTAGGACGTTTTCGGCACGTACCACGGGGGTCGGGGCGTTTTCTTTTTTCGTTTTGACGGGTCTACACAACAAAATAACTACTCACGACCCATAATAATCTTTGTAGCAAATTAATACAAATACAAAGAGACAACTCTTCAACCTAACGCCGCAATTGTCAGTAACATGAACCAATTTTCAAGTTGACTTCGACGTTTTTAATCACTACAGACATACGTCCTGTGAGACGATCTATAACGAAGTTTCTCTTCTAGGGTTCACTGGAACCAACCTACCCCCCACCTCCTTCGTCCCCAGAGCCCCTCACCCCTGACCGCCCTCTCCTCTGTCGCGCCAGTCTCTCCGAAACAACAGGTGCCGGACCTCCGAGGCGGGAGGCGTGAAAACGGTCGGTCGGTCACCGTAGGTCTATGGAAGTGGGTGGGAAAGACACGAGAGACCGTCAATAGATCTCTCGACTTTCTTTAGCAGAGCAGATCGTGAAATGTTGGAGAAATGTTTAGTCCCTTCCCCGGTTCCTCCACCACTGGACGGGTATCAATTACATCGAAACATGACTGTCAGTTCCGATCCTGGGACAAGAAACGGTCGTTCCGACCACAAGGAAGGTGACATCGGGTACGAGACTGGTCTCCCAACCAGCGATTGTAAGCGAGGACTCATCTTTTTCTTTCCGACGGAACCCAACGATTACATGAGGAAATCTCCTTTCGGATACATCAAGGTCAGAATTCTTCAGTCCCTCTTCTGTGTGTAGTTGGACCTTTCGTCTCATACCTGTTCCTTAACACGACGAGAAAAAAACGTGTATTCTATATATATCACAACCAAAGAAACCCGGGTTCTGTATTAGAATGGGACTAAAATAGAACCAGATCCTACCTACCGGACCTCTTCAAGACGGTGTACATCGTAATCAACACCTCAAGTGCGATCCGGGAAATCTCCATCCCTCTTTAAAGACTATGTACCGATTTTTACTCAAGATCTTAAGTTTTCTCCATTCCGGGACCGTTAGGATTCCAAAAGTGGAGAGCTGGAGTCAAAGTCCCTTATAAAGTGAAACTTTAACCTTCGTGGGGTTCGATTTCGCAAGGAAATCCTCGGACCTCTATAGGTACCACGGACTAGTCTCATCCCCAAGAACTCGTCCTGACGTAAGGACCCGCGAACGGACGGAAGTACGAGTCCACCCAGTCAACGGACCCCCGTCCAAAACACAGGGAAAACGTCATTACACGGTTCCCACAAGAACGACATCGTTCAGATACACTCCCCGTCAAATACCTCCGTGTTCTCACACTTCCTCTCGTACACCGGAGTCAGACCGAGGTAGTGATAATCGTACTCACTCGAACCCGTGAAACGAACTCGGTGTCAAAGGAACAGACATTTTACCTCTATGTAGAACGAGTCCCGGCTACCCTTTTCCTTGATTTTATCCTTTTCATATATCACCTCACGTGGTGGATATCCGTTTACCATCAACGGGTGACTTCGTAAGGTGTGACACGACACATGGTTCTGTGACCGACGTCGTCTCGAACAACAAGTCAGCGAGTCAGTACAGGTTGACACTGGGGTACCTGACGGCGTGCGGTCGGAAGGGACAGGAAGTAGTAGAGGACCTCGAGCGAGTTTGAGTACAGGTAACTCAGCCACTACGGTAGGTTGGTAGAGTAGAAGACAGGAGGGGAAGAGGAAGGAGTCAGAAAGAGTCGTAGTCCCAGAAAAGATCACTCAACCGAGAAACGTAGTCCACCGGTTTCATAACCTCGAAGTCGTAGTCAGGAAGGTCACTTATAAGTCTTAACTAAAGGAAATCTCGTCTCGACTAAGGTCTGGTGGACTGGACGGAGGACTCTTTGGACACACGTCCAGTTCTTCGTTGTCAATCTTGACCTGTACTTTGTTGTCTGACCAAGGTTTAGACCTTTCCTCATGCAGTTCCGACATATAACAGTGGGACGAATAAATTGAATATACGTCTCATGTAGTACTCTTTGTGACCCGACCTACTTCAGGTTCGACCTTAGTTCCAACGGCCCTCTTTATAGTTATTGGAGTCCATACGTCCACTGTGGTGGGAATACCGTCTTTCACTTCTTCTCGATTTCTCGGAGAACTACTTTCACTTTCTCCTCTCACTTTTTCAACCGAATTTTGAGTTGTAAGTCTTTTGATTCTAGTACCGTAGGTCAGGGTAGTGAAGTACCGTTTATCTACCCCTTTGTTACCTTTGTCACTGTCTGAAATAAAACCCCCGAGGTCTTAGTGACGTCTACCACTGACGTCGGTACTTTAATTTTCTGAGAACAAGGAACCTTCTTTTCTATATTGGTTGGATCTGTCGTATAATTTTTCGTCTCTGTAATGAAACTCGATATTATTTCTTTCGACTCATGGCTTCTTAACTACGAAAACTTGACACCACAACCTCTTCTGAGAACTCTCAGGGAACCTTACGTTCCTCTAGATTGGTCAGGTACGACTTCCTTTAGTTGGGATTCATAAGTAACCTTCCTGACTACGACTTCGACTTTAAGGTCATGTAACCGGTGGACTAAGCTTCTTGACTGAGTAACGTTTTCCGGGACTACGACCCTTTCTAACTTCCGTCCACCTCTTCCCCTACTGTCTCTTACTCTACCAACCTACCGTAGTGGTTGAGTTACCTGTACTCAAACTCATCCGAGGTCCTCAACCACTACCTGTCCCTTCGGACCGCACGACGTCAGGTACCCCAACGTTTCTCAGCCTGTGGTGACTCACTGACTTGACTGACTAAGGACGGTCAGGACAACTAAAATGTAGACGTTTCCAGACGAGTCACGAGCACGAGTCAACACAGTCTGAGAAACGTTGGGGTACCTGACATCGGGTGGAGACAGGTACCTGAAGGGGGACGTTCTTATGACCTCACTCACCCATCGGTAAAGGATGGGGTCCCCTAGAAGGGCTGGGTCTCTAGTTTGGGCTCAGAGGACGAAACCGTCGATCTAAGAAATGGTGACTCGGTGGACCCTTCGGTAGACGAGTCATCTCTTCTCGTCAATTTTGTCCCGATAACCTTCACGAGATTACCCCTTTATGTACCTCGACTTGGTTCTGTATAATAAGACTGAGTTTGCCAGTATGCTCCGAAGAGTTTCCTCCCGGTGACCGAAAAAACAGGACCGTGAACAGCAAGAGAGTTGTCAGAGAACGGTGAAGACACCAAGTAAGGAGGCGAAAACGAATAGACAACCGTAAGAGACCTAGGAGAATCAAGTAACATGAGCGAGAGGTCTACGAGAGTCTATAGTGATCCGAAACTACTAACGGGTATTCAACTACTGGCAGTACAATTATAGAAGTAGGTCTGAGGACCGAGGAGGTCGAGGAGGACGAACTACGACGTTAAACCTATCGAGTAGTCATCCAACTCGAAAGATTCAGGGTTTGATTGTGTATGAGGAATTTGAGAGGAGGCAAACAAGGGAAGACGTATTCACCAAAATTGTAGATTGGTGAAAGAGTCTAGGGTCAGGAGGAAAAGAGAGCGGTGGGAGGTGTAGATTAGATAGTGCAATGGCAGTCACGTCAACGGCATTATAGTAAACTTAGACAGGTGAGAGGACGGTGTTAGAGACTCGGCGGTAGCAGAGAATGGACCTTGTAACACTAACGGAGAATTGTGCCGGGGGACTGAAGACGGGTAGACTGAGCTAAGGCGAAACGGGTCTCGTCGGTCTCAGTGGACAGAAAGGAGGTGAAATTTAGTAAGTCACCAAAGAGTATCGTGGTTCATCTTTTAGGTCTGAAAGAGTAAAGAGTGTTCCGAGACTTACGGCGCCGGGAACGGGTGGAGGGGTCAACGAAACAGGCGACGAAAACGAACGGTAGAAAGTCGTTGCAACTGAAAGAGATACAGGGTCTTCCGGGGTTTGAGAAAGAGACGAGTCCCTGAAGAAATATACGATACAGGAGACGAGTCTTGTGACCGGTTGGGTCGGAAAAGAGTAGGAAGTCTTATAAACACCTAACCTTTGTGTTTCGTCATTTCCCCTATCCCATTCCTCCTTCCACAGGAATTTCACGTCGACAACGACAAGTCAGTGATTCAGCACAGACTGAGAAAAGCTGGGGTACCTGACGTCGTACGGTCCGAAGGGGCAGGGGGTGATAAAGGGTCTCAAACGAGTCTAAGTACAGACAAATCAGCCACTACGGTAGGTTGGTAGAGTAGGAGATGGCGGGAGAAGGGAAAAACGGAAGTCAGATAGGATCGTAGTCCCAGAAAAGGTCACTCAACCGAGAAGACAGTGCACTGGTTTCATAGTCACGAAGTAACCTCGAAGTGTCTCAGAATTTTTTTCTCTCTTTACAAACTTTTCGACTTTCTTACACTCAAACCAACACAACGTCCACCTCAATAAGTTCGTTTTGTGTATCCTCAGTCCGTCGGTCTTGAGGGATATGACGACTACTCTGAAATTTTACTACGGTGGGGTGACCTTTTGACAAAACTTTCAAAGAATTTTCCAATTTATACAGACGGGACACTGGGTCGTCAAGGTAAACATCCATAAATGGGTTCTCTTTACTTTTGGATACCGGTGTTTATTCGGAACATGCTCTTATAAGTATCCTCAAAACAAGTACTATCGACTTTTAACTTTTGTCAGGTCAACAGGTAGTAACCTTCTTACCTATTTGTCTTACCATATAAGTATGTCACCTTCTGGTGAGTCGTTGTTTTTCTTTAATGACTGTACATTGTTCTTCTTAAAGTACGTCTGTGTTTTTTCGTGTACTACCTACTAGGGTAAATATCCTCTAAGATTTTATCCGTTTTCAGACACTATGGCTTTTAGTGTAGTCACCGTGGGTTCACCGACGGAGAACCCATCTTCCCCCAAGTGACCCTTCCCCTGTACTCTCTTGAAAGACCTCACTACCTTTACAAGACGTGGAACTATTCGTAAGTAGTTTAGAATGACTCACTATATGATGACATATATTAAAACGACAAGTCAAGTCAGTGAGTCAGTACAGGCTGAGGAACGCTGGGGTACTTAGCGTCGTGCGGTCCGGAGGGACAGGTAGTAGTTGAGGGTCTCAAGGGAGTCTGAGTTGCAGGTAGCTCAGCCACTACAGTAGGTCGGTAGAGTAGGAGACAGCAGGGGAAGAGGAGGACGGGGGTTAGGGAGGGTCGTAGTCTCAGAAAAGGTTACTCAGTCGAGAAGCGTACTCCACCGGTTTCATGACCTCAAAGTCAAAATCGTAGTAAGGAAGGTTTCTTTAGGGTCCCTACTAGAGGAAGTCTTACCTGACCAACCTAGAGGAACGTCAGGTTCCCTGAGGGTTCTCAGAAGAGGTTGTGGTGTCAAGTTTTCGTAGTAAAGAAGCCGCGAGTCGGAAGAAGTGTCAGGTTGAGTGTAGGTATGTACTGGTGTCCTTTTTGGTATCGGAATTGATCTTCCTGGAATCAACCGTTTCATTACAGAGACGAAAACTTATACGATAAATCCAGCCAGTATTGAAAAGAAGGTTCCTCACAGAAAATTAAATACCGACGTTAGTGGTAGACGTCACTAAAACCTCGGGGTTTTTATTTCAGACTGTGACAAAGGTGACAAAGGGGTAGATAAAGGGTACTTCACTACCCTGGTCTACGGTACTAGAAACAAAAGACTTACAACTCGAAATTCGGTTGAAAAAGTGAGAGGAGAATGTGAAAGTAGTTCTCATCCAATATGGATTTTTGTTGGATTCTCAACAGGATCTAAAGCAAAAGGGAAAGTGAGAGTTATAAATTAGAGGGTCTTTTAAGACAAGTAAAATACAGGTTTTGTGTAAGACTTAAACAGGGGTGGGAGGGGGTTGTGGTAGAGGAGAATAGGTCCAATGACATGATGATCAAAGGACTGACCTAAAAGTCGGAGGTTATAAAAACCGGGAGGGTTAATTAAAAAAGACGAAAAGTCGATTTTACTAGAAATTTTTTAAGTGTAACCCAAAACAGTCAACAGAAGGACGTCGGGAAGTCATCGAAAGGTAACGAAAGTACCACTGGATGTTCCCAGAGACTGGGGACGGAGGGAGAGTCGGGTAGACTGGACCGGAGGAGGAACGAGGGAAGTCAAGGTCGGAGAAACTGGAAGAGAGACAAAGAACTTGTGGAGTCCGAATAAAGATGAAATCCTCGACAAGTGAGTCGGAAGGGGGACGGACCCCGTAGGACGAAGGGTTTAAACACACTCTGAACAAAGTCAAACGGTAAGTCCAAGCCAAATAGAGAAGAAAAAACCGGTGTGGTTCAGTGAATGTTCTAGAATCCAGGGGTTGGTCCCTGGCTTGGATATGGGGAACGTAACCTTCAGAATTGGTCGTCTGGTGGTCCCTTCAGGGGTCCAAGGTAAATTCATAAAGAAAGAGACGTGCAAAAGAGATCGGGAATGCCAGACTTCATCACGAGGCAGTGTAGTCGGACGAAATAAAATAAATATTGAGAATGGTGGTGGACTTTAATAGAGTAGGACAATAAACAAACGGGTAGGGAGGAGGTCCTAACTCGAACCGAACAAGTGGTAACATGTGAGTCACAGTCGTCGTCACAAACCGGGTATCTCCACCACCACCACCAAATCAGCGAGTCAGCACAGGTTGAGAACGCAGGAGTACCTGACATCGGACGGCCCGAGGAGACGGGTACCCTAAGAGGTCCGTGCTTATGACCTCACCCAACGGTAAAGGAAGAGGTCCCCTAGAAGGACTGGGTCCTTAACTTGGACCCAGAGAACGTAACGTCCGTCCAAGAAATGACGACTCGGTGTTCCGTCAACACCGTCAACTGTGTAACATCAACAACAAATCGGCGATTCTGTACAGACTGAGGAGACACTGGGGTGCCTGACATCGCGTGGTCCCAGGAGACAGGTACCCTAAAGGGTCCGTTCTTATGACCTCACCCAACGACACCGGGTATCGTCCGGGACGACGACCCTTTCTAACTCTCGTTCTCCCTGTCTCAGCCTGTACTGAAGTACTGATCTATTTGTTGTTCCGGGATACATAACTGATTCACCTCCATTACTACGTCACTACACCCTACTCTTGTCCGACTACCCCTTCACCTAAACACTTCCTCTTCCTCCTTGGTGCCTCTCAGGTCTGAAGATCGAGCCTTCGGTCCAACACCGCCACGGTCAGTGACTCTATCTTTTGTCACCCCTTACTCGTCTATCCCCCCACCACCTTTCACTAGTCAAATTAAAACTTGAATTTAAACCTTGCGAACATTCTTGCCGTAGTCCACAAACTCCGTGTTTTGCCTGTAATCCCCTTCCCTGACCCGATATCCCATTCTACACCTCCACTCGTACAGACAAGATCGGACCCTCATCTACTCCAACGAGAGTCTCACTTGTCCCCTACAGACATACATCCTTTCACAAGGAAGGAGAAAGGACGGACTCACTACCCGTAGACGGCGGTCATTGTCCCTGAAGTGTCTTGAGTCGGGGAGCGCCCAGAACATCAACTGTGAGGGCGGGCGGGGCGGGGGGGGTTGGAACACGGGGTCAATATAACAACGACGACTATTACTGTTCACGAGTTTCCCAGTCCTGTCTTGAGACTCCTTACACTTGTAAATTCCGTCGTCCCGTCGTAAATTTCTTCTCGTCTCTCCTACGTTGGTCGTCCACTCTTCCTTTTGGGTCTGTCGGACCGTACTTCTTTCTCGGAGTCTTCACCATCGACTCGAATGACTTTGTACAGTAAACTTTCCTCTCCCCTGCTGATCTCGGTTTACCAACACGCAACTACTCTTTCACCCCACTTCTTCACCTCTGTCATTCAAACCTCAGTTCGGAAACATTTTAAACCGGAGGCTCCTTTCATTTTTCATTGATATCTTCTTGGACCCCAATTCGCTTCTCAAAAAAAATCTGTATTCCTTTTGAATTCGTGCACATTTACCTACACCCTTCCTCGGTCGTGTCCCGACTCAACTTCTAGGTCTAGTGACCCAACTCCTGGAAGGTCCTCTAGAGTCCCGAGGCACACTAGGTCCGCCAACCGAAACTTCACATCCGTATAGGAGAAGACCCCCTTTCGTTCGACACACCCACCCTATGTACACCCGGACCCCCGTCGCCCGTTCTCACGAGAGGCCACTCGAGACACTGCCAGAGACGACCGCCCGTTCTCGCTCCACCTCTCGCCCTTCGGACTTGTTCCCTTCGAAACTTCTCTGACGACACCGTCCGTCCATCTCGACCGACTCCTTTGTTCCAGACGTCCCCATTTCATCTTTCATCAATTCTACTCGAACGACGGAGAACCCTAAAATCTTTTTGACCAGTCTGGAACTGTCAATCAACAAACAGATCAAAACCTAAGGTCACTAAATCTGAGTCGGAGAGAACGGACACAGGGGTATACGAAGACGACAAGGGCAAATAATCTGGTCACCGAACATTTAATGGGGTCTCGAGAGACCTGAATTGGTGACGAATGTGCGTGAGGGACACAATCCACCCACCGTCCCAAGAGTCACAACACAGTCGTGTCCAGTCCACCCCCTATGCGAATAGGGGAGCCTGGACCTACGGGGTCCACCGGACCGACATCACCTTCTTCACATGGTAGAAGGCTCGAGGTGTCGAGTTCGTCGAGAGTAGTAGAGAGAGAAGAATAGAACCCATGGACATTCCAAAAACGACCTTTTTGACGTTTTATAAAAGTTGATGATGACGTGCTCCGAGATTCCGGGAACACCAGTCCCGACACAAAACCAAGGTATAATACCGGGGCGACGGACAGTCGCGTACTCCTCACTCGCGGAGCTCGGAGAGGGACCTCAGGAAAGGAACAGGAGGCACAGACAGGTACACAGCGTCCCTGCGTACCGCCCACAGTATCAACCACCCCTCACACGGATAAAGTGGTGCTCTAACATAAGAATCTACCGGTGGAATGAAACAATCAGAAATAAAGAAATACAGGGGAAGTGTATCATCCATAATTTCATTACAATTTAAACTTAAACAACAAATTTTTTTTTGAACGTGTCGTAGAGATTCTCATTGATTTTATCAACTTCTTACCCCTTTTTGAGTCTCTATTATAGTCAGTTTCTTTGCTCAATTATAAATCGGACTATTTCATAAGAGCCGTCACTCGACTACTCCCAGAATCCCATACAATTTCCCACTGCCGGACGACAAGGAGACGAGACTGTTCCTTCTGTCGTCCACTCCAGTCTCCCTTACGATCTCCGACCCCACCTGTGTGGTGTCTTGAGGGACGGGACACTATGGAAACTTCCCTTCTCAAGCCCAAACCTAAATCTTTTTTTACCTCACCCCAGGTCTTCATGGAAAAACCCCGGACGAACAATCTTGTAGTAGACACACTCCCGTCCCTGAAAGACAGGGGGTAGTGTAAGGGCCGTAGATCTTATCACGAACCGTTCATCCATCACGAGTCGTTTATCAAAAACACACTTAATTATTTTCTTCATCTCAAAAGGACGGTCGAAAGTTTCCTTACACGGTATCCTCGAAGTCAAAGAAAAAGGGGAAACCGAGCGACAAGTCCTAGGGAAAGACTTAATTACTCAAGGTACGCAAATGATGAACGAACTTGAATAGAACGAGTCGAAAGTTTCCTACGGTCGGGTCAGATGACAATAGACCTAATTTTTTTTTTTTTTAGTCGTCGAACAGAAGTTTTAGTTTTATAATCCAAAATTCTAAAGTAGTCTTTAGAAAAATATATCTTTTCTAAAGAAAACAACTACGAAAAATGAATACAAATTCTACATTTGGAACTTTTATAATTTCTCTTAACTCTAACTGAAGATTAATATCATCAACTAATATACAAATAACTTAGAAAAGAGTTGTCTGGTTTGTAATAGACATGAAGGGGGAAAAAAAAAAAACGGTATAAGAATTATAAACTATGGTCTGGAAGACATAGACGCGTTCTTAGAAGAAGTCACTCATTAAGTAGTCCTTTAGAGAAGAGCCTTCGGAAACTATTATGTCGAGTTCCCCACAGAGGCGATTACATTTCAGTGTTGTAACTGACACATCTTCAGTACATAGACTAAAGTAATCGTTTAATTATCTACTATAGTCAAGACTCTCCTCTTTGATTACAAAAGAGAGACGAAATCAAGTAAGATTTAACTTAGTAAACCCTTGTCCTTTTACCCGTTCAGACAGAAAGGTAGATCTCCACTCGTTTCTGAACCAAGACATTCGGACACGTAGCAAAGAGAACAACTGAACTAAGTCGAATAATTGTAAAATAACTCTATGTGAAATATCATAAAATTCTTATTCTAATCTTATACGATTTGATTTTTAACCCCCCCTTTTTTCGCGGGATGATGAGAATTTTCATAAAAACAAGATCTCAATTTTATCAGTATACTTTTATCAATGAAAACAACTTTATCAACATGCACCTTTATTAATATATACAATTTCTTTTTACAGTCCTTACAATCGTATCACAAAATCAACTTTGTTGAAAATCTTGAAAAAAAAAAGAACTTTACATAGGAAAATATTTTAATCACATACGAGAACCATATTTTAAGTTTGTCATGTACCCACATATTAGGATGAGAGACCTATATCGATAACAAATATCGAATCACGTATAGGTCATGAATTTTTTTTTATGCGAAAAAAAATTCTCGTCAAAATCTAAGTGTCGTTTTAACTCTCCTTCTATGTTTATAAAGGACATATGGGAGACCAGGGTGTACACATCGGATGGGGCAAATAATTGTAGAGGGTGGCGTCACCCAGTAAATAATGTTAACTACTTGTATGGAACTGTGTAAAAGTGGTTTCAGGTATCAAATGTAATATCAAAGGAGAATCACAATATAACAGATAAGACACCGAACCCTCTTTAAATACTGGACATCGGCAGTAATGTCCTAGGATGTCTCGTCAAAGTCACGGGACTTTGAGGAGACACGAGGTGGACAAGTAGGGAGGGAGGGGCAGTAGGGACCGTCGGCACCAGAAAAATAACAGACATTAAAACTGAAAGTGTTGCACTATGTCAACCGAAGTGTGCCATGTATCAGAAAAGTCTAACCGGGAGAGTGAATCACTATACATAAATGTAAAGAAGAAACAGAGCAGTACCGAACTACCGAGGACAGAAAAATCGTGAGTCATTGTTTTGACAGCAAAATAAACGTTTACTTCCACCAAGAATCATAACAAGATGTTTTATAAGACTCCAAAACAAACGCCCACCAAGTAGAGGACTTCTGAAGGTTCATAAATGAAAAACTTTGAAAGACCTTAGAAAAAAGGGGAGTATACCAACCGACTTGTCTCTTGGTCGACATAAACCAAACCCGTGTCCCTTCAGAACAGGAATAGGTTTCCAACAAAACCACCAATCCTCGGAAAACCCTTTCTTTAGTCCTACCTCCCTTTCTTACTTCACGTCCTCCAGAGGCTGTAAGGCGTGTTGTCCTTCGGTCTGTACTGGTCCACGCTACGTCGTCGTCAACAAAGAGCCTCGAGACCCCACTCAGGACCGTGAATAGGAGTCCCACAAGTCCTCACATCACTCCTTCGTTTGTCCATCTAGTCACTAATATGTAACATTTTTTACCCGGTGTCTCTTCCCTTCCACGATCTTTTACCAACAACCGAGATCTCTGTACCATTGTCATTCTTGGTCGTCAGAATCGTTCTAACACCAGGACTGCCGACCTGTCTTTCCAACCGTAGTGCGTTGTCCTCCGTCAGAATCCCAGTCCTGTAGGTAGCAGGACAGGGTAATTTACTCGTAGTGTCTCCCGTAGAGTTTCGATAAAATCTTGTAACTACCACTTTACAATCGAGAATCACAAGGTTGAGTCTAGAATCCCCTCTTCATTCATAAGTGTCTTTGTTACCACTTAAATCACAAACTTTGGGTATCTCGTCGAACAAGAAGTCATGGAGCACACAAACGTCCTGCCCTCTAACTTTCAGCACCGTCACTCGTCCTGACTCGCTCTCCTCCCCTGCGGCTCATCACTCCCCTGAAGTGAGAAGCCACAGATCCAAGAAATTCCATGGAGGAAATCCAAAACAAAACAAGGGAAAAAAATTTTAACTATACTTTGTGTTATATTTCACTTAGAAAAATTTACATTATAATAATTGACTCCGAAGGGTTCACTGAGTCACCATATTCTTAGGTAAACGGTTACGTCCTCTCCGTCCAAACTAGGGACCCGACCCTTCTAGGGGGCCTCTTCCTTTACTGTTGGGCGACGTCATAAGAACGTGCCCTTTAGGGCACCTGTCTCCTCGGACCACCCGATCTTAGACACCCCAGTGTTTCTCAGTCTGTGCTGATTCAGTGATTTGTCGTTGCAATAACAATCGATATGATTAGCACGGTATGGAGTCTAGAGATCTTAAATAAGTAGAATGTTGACTTTCAAACACGGGAAGCTGGTTTTAGTTAAGAAGAATTCACTTGTGAAGCTGTTAAGTCACCACAAATCATGTAAGTGTTGTAATACGTGGGTGTTAAAGACAGATCAAGGTTTTGTAAAAGCAGTGAAGGTCTTCTTTGGGGGTATGAGGAACTCGTCTGGTAAAAGACGAAAGGAGATTGGGGAGTTGGGGGCCGTTGATGGTCAGACGAAAGACAGTTATCTAAACGGATAAATCTAATAAAGTACATTTACCTTAGTATGTCACACTCCAAAAAGTACGGGTTGAAAGTAAGGTGTACAAAGATCCAAGTAGACGGAGCATCGTGCACGCAAGGAAAAGTCCACTTATTGTAAGGTAAAATACATATATAGTGTTAAACAAATAGGTAAATGGATAATTTCCTGAAAACGGATGTTGAAAACCATCGAATGATTCAACGACATTTGTACACATTCTAAAGCACAAATGTATTTAAAGTTGAGTAAATCTATTTATAGATCTTTGTACCGACGACCTAACATATTCTGACCAAATTGAAATATTCTTTGACACTTTGACAAAAGGTTTTCCCGACGCACACCCTGAAGGGATCATTAGGTCACCAATCCTGAGGCGTAAAGGAGTCCCCCGTGCCCAAGCTAGGGACCAACGCCTTGATTCTAGGGTGTACGGCGTGTCACGTCGGGGGTTTTATTTCCGACGTACAATCGAAAAGAAAAAATTTAAAACCAATTCTTTGAGTTACTGTTTTAACGGCAAGTCGGTAGAATTAAATGAAAGACAGGAACACTTGAACGGATAAGATTTACAAAGTACTTACCTCAGCATGTCACACATAGAGTCATAAACCGGACAAAGTGTGTCAAATTACAAGAATTCAAATCAGGGACAACACCAGGGACAGTCTCGCAGTGCGGAGGAACACCGACTCATTACGGAGTAACAGACGTTCACGGTGTAAAACAAATAGGCAAGCAGACTACCTGTGCACCCAACGGCGACGGAAAATTGATAAAACTTATCACGACGTCACTTGTGACCGTAGGTGGATAGACAAACACACAGACAAGAATCAAGAAGACCCACATATGTCCTCACCTTAACGACCCAACATATCATTAAGACACATATTAAAAAACTCCTTGACGAACAAAAGGTCTCACCGATATGGAAAGGGTGGTCGTTATATACTCCTAAGGTCAAAGAGAGATAGGACGAGTTGTGACCATTAAAAGGAAAAGAACTAATATCGGTAGGTTCACTCATACTCCACCACAGAGTAAAGACTATCTGTCTCACGGACTACTTGATACCTGCCAAGACACTGTAACATGTCCTCTGTCCCTAGCTCTGGTAGGGGTACCTTTTCTTTACGTTTTTTCGTTTTAACGACAAACCCCTCCGGAATGTTTATCGACACTTTTCTTCTCTTCACTTTTCGTTTCCTCTTTTCCTTTCTATATGGGTAACTTACGTCTCAAGGTTTCTTATCGTTCTTCTCTATTCTTTCGGAAGGAGTCACTAGTTACGTTTCTTTATCTCCTTTTGTTGTCTTACCCTTTCTGATCTCTAGAGAAGTTGTTTTAATCTCTATGGTTCCCTTGTAAAGCACTTTTCTACCCGAGCTATTTCCTGTCTTTACCATACCTGGATTGTCTTCGTCTTCTATAATTCTTCTCCACCGTTCTTATGTGTCTTCTTGACATGTTTTTTCTAGAAGTGCTGGGTCTATTAGTGCTACCACACTAGTGAGTGGATCTCGGTCTATAAGACCTGACACTTCAGTTCACCCGGAATCTTTCGTAGTGATGTTTGTTTCGATCACCTCCACTACCTTAAGGTCAACTCGATAAAGTCTAGAACTTTCTACTACGACACTTTCACGACGTGAGTTATACGGTCGTTTGAACCTTTTGAGTCGTCACCGGTGTCCCGACCTTTCCCAGTCAAAAGTAAGGTTAGGGTTTCTTTCCGTTACGGGTTCTTACGAGTTTGATGGCGTGTTAACGTGAGTAGAGTGTGCGATCATTTCATTACAAGTTTTAAGAGGTTCGGTCCGAAGTCGTTATGCACTTGGCACTGGAAGGTTTACAAGTTCGACCAAAAGTTTTTCCGTCTCCTTGGTCTCTAGTTTAACGGTTGTAGGCGACCTAGTACCTTTTTCGTCCTCTCAAGGTCTTTTTGTAGATAAAGACGAAATAACTGATATGGTTTCGGAAACTGACACACCTAGTATTATTTGATCTTTTAAGACTCTCTCTACCCTTATGGTCTGGAGAACTCTTTGGATATACGTCCAGTCCTTCGTTGTCAATCTTGACCTGTACCTTGTTGTCTGACCAAGGTTTAGCCTTTTCCTCATGCAGTTCCGACATATAACAGTGGGTCGAATAAATTGAATGTACGTCACATATAGTACTCTTTGCGACCCGACCTCCTTCGTGTTCGACCTTAGTTCTAACGGCCCTCTTTATAGTTATTGGAGTCTATACGTCTACTATGGTGGGAATACCGTCTTTCACTTCTCCTTGATTTTTCGGAGAATTACTTTCACTTTCTCCTCTCACTTTTTCAACCGAATTTCGAGTTGTAAGTCTTTCGTTCATAGTTCCGTAGACCAGAGTAGTGAAGTACCCTTTATCTACCCCTTTGTCACCTTTGTCACAGTCTGAAATAAAACCCCCGAGGTTTTAGTGACGTCTACCCCTTTGTCACCTTTGTCACAGTCTGAAATAAAACCCCCGAGGTTTTAGTGACGTCTGCCACTAACGTCGGTACTTTAATTTTCTGGGAATGAGGAACCTTCCTTTCAATACTGGTTGGATCTATTGTATAAATTTTCGTCTCTGTAATGAAACGGTTCTTTCCAGGTAGATCAGTTCCGATACCAAAAAGGACACCAGTACACACCTACACTCTCAACCTGACACTTCTTTCGACTCGCGACTTCTTAACTACGAAAACTTGACACCACAACCTCTTCTGAGAACTCTCAGGGAACCTGACGTTCCTCTAGGTTGGTCAGGTAAGACTTCCTCTAGTCAGGAACCACAAGTAACCTTCTTGACTACGATTTTGACTGTGAGGCTATGAAACCGACGGAGTACACTTCTCATCTGAGTAACCTTTTCTGAGACTACGACCCTCCCTAACCCCTGTCCTCCCCTCCTCTTCCCCTGTTGTCTCCTACTCTACCGACCTACCGTAGTGACTGAGCTACCTGTACTCAAACTCACTTGAGGCCCTCAACCACTACCTGTCCCTCCGGACCACACGACACTAAGTACCCCAGTGTTTCTCAGTCTGTGCTGACTCGCTCACTTGACTTATTACAACACCGAGAAAAGTACAGGATATCATATGGTAATAGCATACAAACCTCTTTACAGATAAGTCCAGGAAACGACTAAAAAAATAACTTAACAACAGAAATAGAACAACTCAACATTCTCAAGAAATATACAAATGAGACTAGTCTATAATCTATACACTAAATGTAACAGACTCTTAAACCCTAGGAAAAAAAGGCAATAGTAGACTTGTTTAAACCTGTACAACGGAATCAAGGGGAATGGTCGTAAACTTAGGTACGGGACCGTTACTTTCGCGACTCAGGAGTGGTGACTTGGTGGTCCCCTAAGGACTCTGTGAAACCAAATCTATACTTATTCGGACATACGTCTAGACTTGTCATGAACGTAGGGTCTTTATCTTTAAAACTTCCTAAAACTTCAAACAATCCACAGACATATGAGTAAAATCAGTAACATAGGAAAGGACTAGAGAACCTTCCGATATGGCGAGTGTTCTGAGTACTCTAGATCTCTCTGGTGTGAAACTCTCCGTCTGGATGTATGTATTCTATAAGCAAGATTCGGTGAAATAAGGGTTCTGTCTGTAAATGTCAATACATAACTCAGTACAGAGGCACAAAATCAGACTTCCAGTATAAGGTTTGTGTCTTTGTGTCCTCACGAGGGTTCACTACCTGTCGGACAGGATTTTGAAGTCATCGTGATCCGAAGTCCTTCCCAAACAAAATAAAGTAGTTGTGTAACCAGTGACATAGTGGACGAAGAAACGTACCGTCCTAAAGACGTAATTGGAGAGCCGGTCAAGGAGAAGGTGAACTAAAGGACACACCCCCACTTGCACGGTGCCTTCGAACACCCTTGCCGTTGTTACGTCCGACAAAGGGAGGGACTGGGGAGAGCGACCTACTCCCTCAAGGGACACGTGAATCTCGAAAGATCTTCCGTCTCTGGAAGCCGAAAAGTGTTCAGACTAAATGGATATTGAACTCTTAAGGCACATAACAAAAGCAAACAAAGAGGAGAACAAAGAGGAGAACTGAGTCGATCGAGGACCACCTTGTGAGGAAGGAAACGGACTAGGAGGTCTCGGTCGAAGAGGTGCAACAGAGTTCATTATCTCCTCTTCTACCAGTAATATTAATACTACAGTGGTGATTATCTCGATTCAAGTCAGGTCAAGTCAGCGAGTCAGGACAGGCTGAGAGACACTGGGGTACTTGGCGTCGTGCGGTCCGGAGGGACAGGTAGTGGTTGAGGGCCTCAAGTGAGTCTAAGTACAGGTAACTCAGTCACTACGGTAGGTCGGTAGAATAGGAGACAGTAGGGGAAGAGGACGGAAGTTAGAAAGGGTCGTAGTCCCAGAAGAGTCATTCTTAACAGACAAATCTAAATTGTAATTTTTTTTTTAACGAATCTAACTCCTCCTCTATACTTCTTTACTCGGAAGAAACTAAAGAGTACGGCTCCTGAACTCAAATCGAACACTCCTAAGAAGCAATCACACCTTGTCTTCGCCGCAGATCCGGACCCGGAACCGAGTACAACCGTGCAGGAATGAAAATGAGGACGTTCGTGGCAAATCAAATAACGAAAAGTCGAATTGGGTAAAAGAAAAATTTATGAAGAGAGATCGTAAAAAAAGACGGAAAAGGAAAAGAAGGGTGGGGTGGGGGAAATAAAAGTCATTACGTCTACATTTCTCTCACAATCTAATAACACTAAGACTCCCGAACTGAACTCGAGAAGTGTCCGACCCTCGGAATACAGAAAGAGAGCACGTACAGACCGGGCAATATCCTGACGTCGCCTACGAGTCAATCAACACCGTGATTGGAGTGTCGTGTCCGGTACAATAAAAATCTTCTGGAAGGTCCTATTATTTCTAGCAACTAAAACATAAGTCGTCCGAAGAACTCAGACACCGGACTGAGGAGAGTAGACAGGACCTCCTAAGGGTCGCTACGAGAAGTGTGTGACGAGACCGGGGTAAGAGAAGAGTAAGACGTCGAGGCGAATATACCTATACGATCTGGAAGAGTCTCAAAGGAAAACTCGTGAGAAGGAAAGAGGACATAAAAAACGACAGAGGCAAAAAGTAAGACCCACCAAAGAAAACTGGACATAAGCATAGATTGGTCAAGAAAGACAGATTAGACACAAATTGACTTTAATTCGTGAGTTACCTATTCAAACTTTTTTATGTTGTTTTTGACTCTGCAAACCCTGGAAAGTTTAAACGAAACAACGAAAAATACCTAAGGGCAAGGGACGATTTAAGAAGTTCGAACCGAAAATAAAGGATTTTGTCTCATTTCATCAACAAAATCACTAGAGGAAAAGAGGCAAGACAATGGACACAGAAACAAAAACTACCAAAAATGAGTACCAAAAAAGAGATAAGTACACAAACACACGACCTACATCATAAACTTTGTAATAAATATCTTTATTAACCTCCGGAACCTACAGAAAAAGGTCCCTTCTAACACAAATGAAAAAGGTCCACGGACTCCCGTGACCGTTTGGTCCTAATAAAATTAGGTCCAACTCTCAAACTCTAAAATAGGTCGACTCACCTACGACTCAGGTACTCTTCTGACCAAATGAAGATCAAGCGAGAATCGGGGTCCTACGTCGGGAAATCCCGGAGTCAGGGGACCAAACCCCGGTCCGGCTCCAATGACTCACAGAGGGGACGTCCCGGACCTTCCCGTCTGCAGGGGGACCCGGAGAACCGGTGTAGACGTCTAGTCGTCAACGGGAGCTCAGAGGTAGTGTAGAAACCCAAAAGTAAGGTAGATCCTATAATTGATCCATTGCGGAGTGATAGGACAATCGAAGGACAATGAAAAATTTCTACAGACATATAAAGTAGGTCAAAAAAAGGGGGTTTAACAAATTGGGCAGTGCGTCTTTTCCTTTGGGATAAAAGTACCCGAGTACAATAAGATTACAAGTGAAACTGAGTTCACTGGCGTTCCACTCTCTGTGATACGACATTAGAGCCAATGTATGAGTTACACTGTCATTCATGTCCCTTCTTGTCGACTCGTCCTTTTGGTCCGTAACAACCAACCTCCTAAGAGGTCGTCAGTCGTAGACCTCTACCAGAGGTTTCGGTTAGTGGGCTAAAAACTTAGGGTCGAGACGGTGAATAATCGTCACACTGACATTCGTTCCAGACACGGAGACAAAAGAACAGATTTTGTACTTCTGTACTTACACGAATGGACACCAACGAGACTAATTTAAACAATTATTGAGTTCGAAAATCTTATAACGGATTGAGTATCATTAGTGGTCTATTTCAAATCAATGACAATATTGGTAGATCTTTTAAACCTTTAACGACTGAAAAGTCTTTTACAAAAACAACAAAACTGAAAATAAAAATTTTGAACCTTAACGTTCACCACTACGGACAAATAATCGGTGGACAAGAGAAACCCGAATAAAGTCTTCTTGACGCTAACCATAAACGATTGAGGTACGGTCACCAGTCCCTTCTTTCTCTGTGAGGTGACGACAGTCTCTGGCTCACGGAGGTTCACCCAGGGGGGAACCACCCCTCCCGTCCCTAAACAGAACACCGACCACCGAGGACGGACATCTCCTCCTTGCGCGAGGTAACCGCAAAACTAACACTTAATCCTCGTGACTAATTGACACTACACTAAAAATACTTACCTGATATCTGGGCTCCCATACCCTCGAAAGAATTAATCTCCTCATTTCACTTCGCTTCACTTTCAACGAGTCTACCCAGACTGAGACGTTGGGGTACTTGAGGTACCTTAAGAGGTCCGGTCTTGTCACCTCACCCATCGGAGAAGGCAGAGGTCCCCTAGAAAGGTGGGGTCCCTAACGTGGGTCCAGAGGACGTAACGTCCTCTCTTACTGTGTCTTTAATTGTCAGTATCTCACTAAAAGATAGTCAGTAATCAATAAAACAAAAAGTCCCAAACAAACCAACACAAAACAAACTAACTATTCATTGAAGAGGGTAACAAAAAGGAGTGATAAACAGAAAACGGATAAAACAACAAGAAAGTCTGAAAATAGACTCTTTCTCTACTACCATTATGACTATTTCTATTGAACTTAAATATACCACGAATCGTCGAATGTCTAAATAATAACTCGTAAGAACACTCCGTCGTTCCATCCATTGAGACAAAGACGTTTACTCCTTTCACCCTGAAACTTCAATTCCTTCAACGGGTTCAGTGTCTTGTTCACCGTTTTGATCGTAAATTTATATCCAAAGGACTAAGACTTACATCATAAAAAAAGGATACGTAGTGGGTCCTCTTAGGTAACTTTTGTCCAAATTATCCCTTTCGTTAACATGGAACGTTTTTATTTCAACATAAAAACGAGTAGAACGAACGATTTTATTTTAAGATAAAGGTCTTCCAAAAAATTTGTACAAAAAAAAACCAAAGAAGTTCTGTCGACCGAACGGAGACCAATCCCCTCTCGCTACGAACCACGACGGGAGCGGGAACCCCCGCGCCCCTGCGACACGAGCACCCACCCCCTCAGCCCCCAAAGTACCGACAACGAAACGCGCGGAGAACCCCTTTCTCGCGTACCAACGGTCCTCGCCGACGAAGACAGACAGGACTGACACGTAAACCGTAGAGGGGGAAACGGAAAAACTTTACTTTACTCTTGTATTTCATGTCACGTAAGCGATTCCATAGAGTACGATGACTTTACTGGACGACAAACAAAGAAATTTCAAGAGGTTGTGGTTTAATTAAACGACTAAGAACTCCGAGAAGGACCTCCGAATCTCCACTGAGACAAATCAAACCTCAACCTCAAATCTTCAAACGACCGTACAAATCTTGTTAGAAAATCGATAAATATCCACACCCTGAAAACACCCAAAAAAACAAAACAAAAAGCAAAGAGACAAAAATTCACCTTTTGAGTCATTAGAAATCCTGTGAATCGAATATCTACGTAAATTATTCTTGATTGTGCAACAAGGAGTCACAAAAGTTCGACACTCAGACTCCGTCACCAGGTTCGACAGCTGTGAGCCGAGTGGGGACTGTGGACACGAGAAAGTGTCCTTCGTCGGTAGGTCCGTCACAAGGAGGGTACGGACGGAGGGTCGGTATGCGTCTCCTAGGGTATTTGACACTTTTCCGGGCGACCAAAAATAGCCCTCACCTACGGGGGAATCTCGAGTCAAAACAGGGACGAAGCACACTGTCCGACTGGATACCGGAACCCCGGAGGTCATTTTAGTTCAGCATTACGAACCAACGGACGTAAAGAGTAGTGAAACGGGTCCTTCCGGTTCCTGTGCAATCTCAGACAAGTAAGGTGGGACCCGAAGGAAGATCCTAACGCCCCGTCACGAAAACAAAATGACACACAACAAACAAACCGGAATGAAGCCGAGTATTTAACTCTACGCCAGTCTACCACAATTTTCTCGAAAGACGTAAAAATCCGTACAGACTAAGTGCCCCAGTCCAGAGAGGTTCAAATACACATACGTTTCATAGAATTATAAAAATGTGAAACACGACTCGAATTTTTCATAGAAAGTTTCCAGTCTCGCAAACCCTTTTCCATTGGTTAAAATTTCTCTACAAATTTTTCTTTTGGAAAACTAAATGTGACAAATGTAAAAATTTTCATCAAAAATAAACAGTCTTCACCACTAGATTTTACGAGTCGAGGAAATTATTCACGTCCTTCGACTCCGACTTTCACCCCCTCCCCCACTCCCTCCCGAGTGTCTTTGAGGGAATTCTAATTGAAGGGAGTGTCTACTCTTGAAAACCAGAGACAAAAGAAACGAAAACAGTCTTTCTCTAATGTAACAGTTGAATTAAGTGGGTCCTAAACTTACGAGCGTACAAAGGAGATAACCCCTTCATCTTCCAAATTGATGAGAGTCCATTACGACCACTCCCGAAGGGTCCACCGAGTCACCATTTTTTAAGTGGACGGTTACGTCCTCCGCGTTCTCCACGACCAAGTCAGGGACCCACCCCTCCTTGGGGACCTCATCCTTAACCGTTTGGGCGAGGAGACAAGAACGGACCCTTTGGGGCACCTGTCTCCTCGGACCGTCCGATGTCGGGTACCCCAGTGTTTCTCAGCCTGTAGTGACTCGTCACAACCATTTGTGGAGATCCCTCCCCTCTTCAGTCCCCTTTCCGTCCTAAACGGGACCTGGAACTTCCGGTCACCGCACAGTCGCGTCGAGTGAATGAGTCCGTCTTCTCGGTCGACCTTGTTTCTTCCCGACGTACCACGTACTCCCGACGACCCACTGCGCGTCTTGTCCTGATTCCTGTCCTCTCCAATGCCCGTGAAAGAATTAATCTGGACCCAAGTCTAGGGTCGTGAAGAAGAAGTATCTGCTCGACACATTGGAACACACTCAGTGAAGGTTGAAAGACACGGAGTCAGAGAGGGAGACGTCTTACCGATTGTGGACGGAGTGTCTGAACAATTTTAATTTACTCTGACATTATGCGACAGATCATGTATCCCATTTGTGAGTTATTCAATTGTCGACGTCAGTAATTTAAAGAAACGAAAAATTGAAAACATAATTTCAATTGTACAAGTAATTTAGTCAAGGATCTTCTAGGGAACGTCAGAGTGAGGTTTCTGTCGACAACAGTTGTCAAACTCCTTACAGAAGAAAGATTAAAGTTGAGACATGTAGAAAAAAGATCTTCTGTCCTGAATCGACTGATACACAACACGATTATTAATCCTCGGTCCCTTCCAAAATCTCAGTCCCCACTGTACTAGTCGAGAGTCAAGTCAAGTCAGTGAGTCAACACAGACTGAGAAACACTGGGGTACCTGACGTCGTGCAGTCCGGAGGGACAGGTAGTGAACGTTGAGGACCTCGAATGAGTTCGAGTACAGGTAGCTCAGTCGTGAGGTTTGTAGAGTAGGAACCAGCAGGGGGAGAGGAGGGCGGAAGTCAGAAAGGGTCGTAGTCCCAGAAAAGGTCACTCAGTCGAGAGGTGTAGTCCACCGGTCTCACATACTAGTCGAGACAAAGTCATTATTACGACTTATTATTGTACTTAGCCGAACATCACCCCTTCGTTCAGAAACGAACCGACAAGCTCACGGTCCATCTACAACTTTTCCAAACAATGGACGAAGGTTGGCTATACACCAGGAGCAACCCCTTTACTCCACGAGGGACTCCGTTCCTTCACGCCTGGTTCGTCCCTGGTCCGTGGCTACACCGTACACCTGACCTTCACGAACACACTCGGTCCCGAAATTCTCACTGAGACTGAACCCTTCACAAACCCTCCCCGTCTCGTGCTCAGTCCTCCGCCCTCTCGTCCCAGCTGTCAGCCAGACTCACCTCACCGCCCGGAGTCGCCCGGTCGTCCGACGGACCGTGGAGCACTCCGACGAGTGCGAGACGGGGGTCGGGACCGGAGTGAGATGACGTCACGAGAGGAAAGGGTCTCACATTCGACAAATTTTTCCCGTCGTCTCAAAGTCAGTAGGGACGCGAAGGTCCGGACCATTTCCCGGGTCATGTATCATTTACGAAATTTTTTTGGTGTCGACTTGTCGGCTCATAAGCGATAAATACCTTTAATACTGACCTATGGGACAACAGGGGTGTTTAGTTCCAGATTTTTGGGATCACAGTAGAGAGGGGCGAAGTAAGAAGGGAGTCGACGCTCCGGAGTCTGTCCAAGGGGAGGGCTGGAGAGGTAGGGTATTGGACGCACGTGGGCACACCCGAGGGCGCTCGTGCGGGGGGAGGGTGTCGAGACCCCTGGGCGTACCGGAAAGAAGGAGAACGACACAGAAGGGAAGTGACAGGGAACAACCGAGGAAAAGGAGAAAGGGTCGGAGGTCTACAACCACCCCAAATCCCTGGTTCGCATGAGAGCCAGGGGTCTGATCGCCGAAATGTGACAACAAACTGGTTTGATGTACGGTCGGACCATGTACGAGTGGTGCAAGTGAAGACGTGGAGTTGAGTTCGGACCTTGTTTTCGAAGGGTTATTTCAAGAGTACGAAGCAGAATGAGACTCTGTAGCAGAGACAATAAAAGGTAAGGCAAGATAAAGTAAACAAAAAAATTACGACAAGTACTGGGTGATTTAACTAAAGTGTTGGAGGTCAAACTTTTTGACGAGACCCACTAGAGTAGGTGAGAAGACCGAAGTTCAGGATAGAGACACGACTACTGAAAGGGTATACATACAGGTAGGGGTGGAAGGAGACTCCAGGTCTGTGCGGTCGATAGAGGGACTGTAGACGTGGACCTGCAGTGGTCCTTAGAGTCTCAATTGCACAGGTCTTTTTCGTGGGAACCAAGACAGTCGGGGAGGGGAGGGACGGAGCAGGACAAGGTGTCTGTTACGGCACCAGGGTCGACGAGTCATGCTCTGTCACGGGCTCATGTTCGAGGCACCCGGACCACGACGTCAGACTGCCCGGAACCCGTCAGTGACTTGGAGGGAGACGGGCTGACAGAAGTAAAGTCATTTCGTCCCAAAAGTCGACAGGGAAAAGGACCCTGACGACACCTCGGACGTATCTAAAAATGGACATCCCCTGTACCTCGCCACTGACAGTGCACCGACGACGTCAAACAGTGGCAGCAGTTCAGGGAGTGTGGGTGAAGACGAGGTAATCGCTAAGGGTAACCGAGACCGAGGTCTTATGCAGGAAAGGAACTGGTGTATAGTGGTGGAGGTAGTTGTGGCGCAAGCAGAGACGTCGGTTGTGGGGAATGGGTCCGCTGGCTTTATCGAAGAAGTGATTGAGGGACGAAGACGGGAGCGGGGAGGGTTTCAGACAAAAGGTGTTTTGTCGGTCTCGGCTCAACCGGTAAACTCTTAACTTTGGTCTCCCACAACGAGAGATCGAGTTTGGGAGGTTTCGGAGGAGTATTTTAGGCTGCAAGAATGCACCGAATTTTCCGGGAAGTAGACATGAGTTTGACAGTGCACACACACTGACTGACCACTCACACAATTGTACGCCTAAGACCAAGTCAGCGAGGGGTTCTGGGTTCTGAGACGTAGAGGTTGTTCTTGGGTCTGCCGGCACGGCGCCCATACACCTGGGAGCTCTCGTCCCGGACACACGAGTCCCAGGGCAAGAGACCGACGTGGGGAGAGAGAGGGGGACCGTGAACCGGAGACGGCACAGTCGGCGAAACGCCTAGGAGAGCCCTTCCGGTAGGGGCGGAACGGAGACACGGGTGGAGAGGTGTCTAGGGGCGTGTCGGGTAGGGGCGGGGAGGAAGGTCAGCCAACAGTGGAGGAGTTCCCCCCCAACAGTAGGACACATTTGGTAGAACAAGTTCAGGGTGCGAAAGGGAGATACGAAGAGACAGGGGAATCGGAGGGAATCAAAAGGGATTCGTAACGAATCAAGGACCGGTTGGGTCACAGATCGACATTAACAAGACAGAAATAAACGACAAACACACCATCCAGCCCTGAAAACTCTGAACAAACAACGTCGACATAGAGGTCTTGGATCTTAGTCACGGACCTTACACTATAAACGAGTCTTACACATAACTTCCTACTGATACGTACACACATTTACAAGGGGCACAATCTGTGCCCGGGGACCTCCCTCCCCGGAAGGAATGAGGACGAAAAGTCCACCAATCGGACGTAGGAGTGAGGTCCGGAGAGAGTCGGACGGGGTGGGAGTCTCGTCGTCAGGAGTCACTAACAATCGACCACAAACGATCCGACAAGACGACCCCCGAAAGCTAAAGGAACACGTAAAATGTCGGCATGAAAATACATTCCTTGTGTGCAAACACACGATTTAGCGAAGTCAGCACAAGTTGAGAAACGTCGGGACACCTGGTATCGGGTGGTCTGAGGAGACAGGTACCCTAAGAGGTCTTTTCTTATGACCTCACCCAATGGTAAAGGAAGAGGTGTATTGTGTACTGATATCAGAATGATTTTTATTTTTTTGTTAATTTTTCAGTAAGGAGGGGATCAATTCCAACGCTACATAGGAAAGGTCGGTCAAAGGGGTGAATGATAAAACTTTACATAGTCATTATTCTCTTTTCTCCCCGCCCTGAACGAAGCGAAGGTCATAGTCTTCAGAAGAATCACCTTCTTGACAAAGTGGAGTGGTGTCCGTTTGAGGTTCCCGTAAAGACAACTTTGGTCCCGAATTCTTCACTCGTCAAAACGAGTTCTCGAGTGATCGTAATTCGACGTTTTGGGTCAAGTCTTAGACTGACACAGACTCAAGTTCCAGGTCCGTACGGGGAAGGTGGTGAAGTACGAGGGTCCTCGACACCCCTCTCTCCGTTCACGAACTGAGTGACCTTCCTCCGGAGCTTCTTTCCTACAAACTCGTCCAGCAGTGTCTTCGTAGACTCAATTAGCCTACCACTTTCACCCGTCTCTTGATCGTAAGGCCTGTCCATTGTCGAACCTGCTTCTGGACCTCCAGTTGCGTGGAAACCCCTTGCCTCTCTTCAAGTGACAGGTGACCTCACTTTCACTTTCGGCGAGTCAACACGGCTGAGAAACGTTGGGGTACTTGAGCAGGTACCTTAAGAGGTCCGGTCTTAGGACCTCACCCATCGGAAAGGGAAGAGGTCCCCTAGAAGGGTTGAGTCCCTGACTTGGGTCCAGAGGACGTAACGTCCACCTAAGAAATGGTCGACTCGGTGTTCCCTTCGGGTGACCTCATCCTCCACGTTTTACTCCAGTGCTCTACACCTCGATCTTTAAGACAGGTACAGTCTTCGACTTCCTAGACTTTAAGGTACGGCACTTGGCCACTAGAAAGGAGTCTGACCAATTCACCCTTTAGTCTTAAGACAAACAAATGTTTTATGCAGTTTGTGTGTTTTTTCGTGTTTCTGATTACTGTGAACATATGGGTAGTGGGTCTGAATTGTCACAGTGTAGCCTAGGAAGACTCCCAGAGGGAGGAAGGTGAGTCTGGGTTTAAGGGTTTGTGGTCCGGAGAAGGCACATAAACAACAACAAGTCAGCGGTTCAGTACAGACTGAGAAAAGTGACAAAAACACATATCACAGAGACTTAAAATAGGTACAGGTATGTATGTCTCGATGTCTTGATCAAACCTTCAAAAGGCAACGATTAAGTAGATTAAGTTATTTTCCTCATTTTCAACCTAGGGTGGTTTACTGCTCTTGGGGGAGTCAGACCAAACTGTATAGACGTCAGTCGACTTTCACACAGGACCGAAAGACCAACTCCCCAACTACCACTCCTCTGCACTTCCTACTCCGACGTCTCGAACCCTCTAGTCAAAATGACTCGTTTACTCGTTTTATTCGTGTAACTCATTCGTTCATATACTCACATATAACTCCGACTACCCTCGGTCCACGGAATTGACAAACTTCTCCTTTAACGTCTGTATCTTTCTTTTCCAACCTTTCTAGGATCTCCCACAACCCAACTTTAACCTCCAGAGTTCTACTTGGGTACCAAACATTTGCATATATGTTGACACCCATACCTTTATCAATGTCCACACCCACAAGTATGTATCATAAATCGATGTCCGTCACTGTAGGGTCGTCGTCACTTGTTAAGATCGTAGGTCTAGAAACAAAGATATATAATAGGAAGAGATTTTACTTAGCACAGGAACCTCTATACCGAACAAGGACGCCCACCGTCATACTCGGACTTGGTGGAACACGGCCCTTCGTTTCCGTACGAGTTCCCTCCCTTGTACAGGTTTTCCATATCCCCGGTGAAACTTCTCCGCAGGTGACCGGTCTCGACTATCAAACTCTTAGTTTATCCACTCACCTATACCCCCAATCCTCCCCTTCAAGACGGTCTATTGCTACCTGTCTCCTAGTGGCAAACCGTAGGTAGTATCTACCGAGTCACCATTTCTGAGGAGGACAGATCCGTCTTCTCCGTCCACGCTAGGGACCCAACCCTTCTAGGGGACCGTTTCCTTTACCGTTGGGTGAGGTCCTAAGAACGGATCCCTTAAGGTACCTGTCACTTCGGACCGTCCCAATGTAGAGCCCCAGCGTCTCAGTTTGTGCTAGCTCGTTGATTTGTTGTTGCTAGTAGTATCACCACGAACCAACTGTACCCTCAGTGGTTATTCACCTACAAACTGTTTGTTGTTCGATAACCGTGTTCTACGAACTGACTAATTGTTCCATTTCACCATTCAAACGCGACCCCTTCGGACCGTCCCTACTCGAACTGACCCACTTTCACTAACCGTAGCGGTCACCTCCCACGTGAACGGCAGGGAGGGACTGCATCACGGGACTCGTCTCGCGTCGCGGTGTAGAGACCATAGTAACGGTTCTTTCACCCCTGCACCGACCTGCACGGAGGACGTCTTGCTCTCCTGGTGTGAGACAGTTCCTGTGCCCTCAGTCCTCTTGTGACCCCCGGTCAAGCGTAACCGCTCTGCGACCACTCCGCACCGTCGAACACGAGGACCTACCCCAGACCCGGTCTCCCCTTTTCCTTCGTAACAACCCCGTCAAGCGTTTTCACCTTGTCCGAGACGGGACCCGATCACCGCGTCCGTTGCAACGACAAGTCAGCGAGTCAGTACAGACTGAGAAACACTGGCGTACCTGACATCGGGTGGTCCAAGGAGACAGGTACCCTAAAAGGTCCACTCTTATGACCTCACCCAACGACAAAGGAAGAGGTCCCCTAGAAGAGTCCACCGAGTCATCATTTCCTTATAATTAAAGGACCACACCTCCCAAAATACGACCAATACATCTACTTACAAGGACAAAAACCTTTACATGTGACCTGACCAACCCCCACTAAACTGCAGTCAGAAGTCGGATGAGAGTTTCTCCAGTCCTTCTTCGATTACCCATAGATATGTCCAATATATAACAGAACGAGTCATAGACATCCCCTTGTCAAGGTTCCGGGGGAGTCTGTGGTTTGAGACACCCATGAACCCAAGGAATATATTTTACCGTATCAACGACGACGACGATTCAGTGAAGTCAGCACAGGCTGAGACACACTGGGGTATCTGTCGTCGGGTGGTCCGAGGGGGCAGGGACCCTAAGAGGTCCGTTCTCGTGGTCTCACCCAACGGTAAAGGAAGAGGTTTACCGTATCATCAACGTATATTTAGAGATCCAATGAATGTTATAGATTGTATTACATTTACGATGTATTTATCAATATTTGGATTACACTCATGACATATTTATTAACGATCGGTACACCGTCTAAGTTCAACACGAAAAATATTGAAAGACATTAAAGAGGGGATTATGTAAACTAGACGCAAACCAACTTAGGTGTCTATGTCTGGGGCATCTATTGTCTCCCGACTGACATATCCATTATTCATACATATTCATTACCTCGTTTACTATATTTTATAGTAATTTAATTTTTACTTCACTATAATAGTCAACCCCTTAGAACAACTTCCCCGACACATTCGGGACATGATAAGAACTTGAAAAGACATGTTAAACTTTAATAAACTTTTATTCAACATCAGACTCTGGGTTGACTCTTAGACTGACCGCACAATGATCGATCAAAATATTCGATCAGACATCCCTGCACTGGAGACATACTATCACACAGAAACGGACACCTATGTAAACACACAAAGAGACCACCCAACCAACCAAAAACTCGAGAAGAAACCCCAGGAAGTCATCAAATAGATATGTACATCGAAAACGGGAGAAGATGAAACTTAATCAGGAGACCATAAAAAACAAGAACGACAATATTTTACCTCGACAAAGACGGATGTCCACCACTGTCCTAACGAAAGACACTGGGAAAAACAGACACTTCCAAATCTTTAATACATGAGTATGTCGAAAATTCACTCCCCTTTTTTAATTATTATAGAGTTTTGGGGAGTCCGAATTGAATCCTTTTTGGGTGTCCCTCGGACACGAGGTGCCCGGGGTCTCTGTGGTCACCAGGACGGGAAAAAGGTCGTCGAAACCGGTAGGACGGGTGTCTCCCCCAGTAGATCCGACTATGGCGTCAATTCCCTGTCCGTCGATAGACCACCCACCGCAACCCTGGGGAAACCGGACGGGCCCTCGTCCAAATACCGTAGAGGTACGGCAATGCCGTCGTACGTCACTATCCTACGACGCCAGAGAAACGATAAACTCTAATACAGATTTTTATCCGGACGGGTGAGACCCCACCTTAAGTCAACAAAAATACGGATTAAGACTCTTCGTCGAGTCTCTGTCGCAAGACGCACGTGTGAGTGAACCCGGGGTGCCGCGGACACGTGACAATTACGGTCCAAAAGACTTCGCTCCTAAAGACGTTCACGGAGAGAGAGGGTGGACGGGGACCTGTTCTACAAAAACTCTATCAAACTCTCCACATAAAAATTTTATTCTAATTACTTTAAAATTTCACCAATAAAAGATGTGTTCTTAATTACAGTTATCTTTGTTTTTCCTACTTTTACGTAGGTGTTAGGGCGGTGGAACTTATTACCTTCCCAAAAGTAAAAAGGCACGACTAACCGGGACCTGGATTACTAAAGATCTATCCACGTTGGTATCGTGTCCAATAAAAGGAAGTAGAATCATATATTTTATTCGTAAAGGATACCACGATCTTAGAAGTGTCAACAAAAGTTACTCATACATGGTAAAGTAACTCACTTTTACGGTATTATACAAATTAGTAAAAGTCTACTATCTTTTAATCTAAGAACGGACAGAAGTGACGAACATCTATAGTGGTCTCACTTATACAACCATGGAACCAAAAACGAACCAACAAGACTCTAAAGAAGTCCTATTTTTAGATCACTTATTTTAATGACCCAGTTTTCTATACTTATAAAAATAATGGTTTACCGAAAAGGTTTCCCAACATTATTAAGTACGACGAAAACAATAACAAACATGGTCGAAATGGGGTCGGAGTGGTCCATAGCATAGTAAAGAAGAAAACTTTGGAATTTCTACATCAAAACACAGGGGTGAAAAGCGGCCGTACATAAACTAGTGTCCACTTCCACCTACAAAAAACATCGAACGTACCGCTTATATTAAGTTCAAAAGTGGGAACCTCTTCTGAAAAATCTAGACACTGTAAGATCACCCACAGAAAAGGAGATCTGATAACTGAACGTTTACAACTAACTCAACCAAGGAATTCGACAAAGGATCCGAGGGTTTGGTCCCCTGTTCGGTCGTGGTAGTCGTGTAATAGGATAAGAATTCCGGATTAACATGACTCTGTGGACATTCAGTGACTCTTTCTAGATTCGAGACAAGTAGTCGTTTATCTTGTATCTTAGACTTTATGGTTCAGTTTAGAAGTTCGTTTAGAAAAACGGACTAGATGAATTCTTCTAGGGTACAAACGTGTATGTATCTCGCTTATTGTATCTTGACAGGTCCATATCTGTCATTTGAGTTAAGATCCTTTACAGTGCTAAGGAAATATTTTACGGAGGGTCAGACACGGTCAGAACGACGACAAAGTGCCTTCCGAAGACGGTCTTCGTGTCTGACCCAACCCCACCCCTAAGGTATAGGGTGGACCTGCAAATGATACTTACAAAACGAACAAAATTGAAGAGACTCGGAGAGAGATGTTTTTCCTCGTGATTATGAACAAATCTCGTACCCCTCCTAATTTATGTAATTATAAATAGATTTCGTGGACCACGTCACACACTGAACACAATCTGTACTTCTTCTATCCGTCGTCGATATTAATGACAGACAATCCTAAGAACCAAAACCGGTACGACATACCGCACTCCTTGGAATTCAAGGAACTGGTCCCTCGTCTGGGTACGGAGGACGTCACCCGCACGCCTCAAAATTGGTGACCTTGCGACCCCTTCAGGGTCTCGTAAGCTTCGAATATTCTGGACCTCGTTCACGAGGGACGAGTCAAATACCATGTCACTCTCTTCCCTTTCACCCAAAATCTTGGTTTTCTTAAGCTCGATATCCAATAGTCGAAGTCAAATGGGGTCTTCTCACTGAAAACCGTTTATTGTATTAAATAGAAAAAAAATTAGGTATTCAACTTTATGAACATTTTGATGGTCGTGGAGTGTGTGTCTTATTTACCACCAACAATAGTAGTCATCGTGTAGGGAGTCTATCACCAGTTTCCGTCTAGGAAGGGTTTACCAATTTCCCGAAGGGACCACCGAGTTTTCCATTTCTTAGACGGACACTACACCCTGGGGACCCAAACTGGGGACCCAACCCTTCTAGGAACCTCCCCCGTACTGCCGGGTGAGGTCCGTTGTAAGAACGGACCTCTTACCGGTGCCTGTCTCCTCGGACCACCCGATGCCAGGTATCCCAGTGTGTCCCAACCTGAACTGACTCGCTGAGTCGTGTTTCCGTCTACGCGAAGTGACAAATAATTGTCTCTTTTCGGTCGTCTACTGGACGAAATTCCTTCCGAACACCTTTTCCGGTGTAAAGGTCGTGAGCAAGACCCTTGGTACACTGGACTGAACCATCCTTCTTGACACCTGGATCCCTACAAAGTCTCTACGGGAGTTCCACTCCCGTCCCGCTATCGTGTCTCCCTAGACTCGTCCAGACAAACTTTCCCGTCTCTCCTCGTCTTTGACCCTACCCTTCTACGGTCTCCCGGTGTCCGTACACCACTCCGTCACGATAGGTTTGTCGGCCGCTTCTTTTCGACAGGGCTCTCTAACCAGGACCCCTTCTCTCTACAATAAGATCCGGTTCCTTCTACTTGCGCCGTCACTGGTCCGACCTCTCCATTCCCCGTTTGTGTCCACCGCTTCTTCAACGTCCTAATCTCTTGTGGAATTTATGTCTCTCAAGTTCGTTTTTTACTCACCCCAGTAAGGTTCCGTAGAAGGAATCTCACAGATTCTCTACAAGCACCAAGAGGAACCCTGATCCTTCATCCCAGTCAACTCCTTTCTTGTAAAAACAGAAACTCTTACTCAACCACTAACGGATTTTTACATAGAACAGTAGAAATATCTCTAATTAGGTCGGTGTTCACTGTGACAGATCTCAGACGCACGTTTTCACTGACAAGACAAAGTGGTCGTAGTGGTGGTTTTCTCCCGACCTCCGGAACAGACGACAGGGACACACTAGTAATTTTCGTAATGGTACAAGTACCGTTAATTATTCAGGACATCTGGACTGGGTTGGACAGGGAGCACCAGTCACAAGGCTGGTCAAATCTTAGGACCTGTAAAGAAAGAAGGAGCGTCGAACCGAGACGTAACACAGACTACAAAGATCCACAAAACAACACCCTCCTGAAAATCTGGAACACCATATAACGTACTTTATCTTCAGAGAGTGAGGGGTTTATTTTTTATACAATGAGACTTTAGGATCCTAACTCTCTCCTTGCTATGATCAACCTCAGGACCATCCTTTGTCTACCGTGTGTCTTTGACTCATTAAAGTCCTCGCAAACAAAGGAAGTCCGTAGGCCTTCGAAGACAAGGTCTATACTTCTCGACACTATCTCCTTGATCCTCGACGGACCGACAACCCTCTTGGCGCTGATCCTACTAGTCCCTTCGGAGAGGACCGGTAAGTCTGACCTCGGGGGGTCACTCACCAAGAGTCCTCGAGTACCCCTTCGACGGCATTTAGGCACAGACGACGTTGGTGGAGACCCTCACATTTTGGAGAGCAAGAGAAGACGGAAAGTTTAGAAAGAACACGAAGAGAAACATTTGAGATCAGACCTAATACGACCTTTTCCCAAAACCTTTGAATCGAAGGTCCAAGACTAGACGTCTCTCGAATCTTTCTCCCACAAGTGTCACGACGACTTAACAGGTGTCACGTCTAACCCCGACAAATGGTTCCCACTCGTCCCGGACCCCTGTGGTCACCTCGTTTGCCGCAGAGGACCCGACCGTCGTCATCCCAAGGATAGGGACGCGGACCTTCCGCCCTCCTCCTTCGGCAAGACCTCCGACCTCTTCTCCCTAGAGTCGGTGACATCCCCCCCGTGGTCCTGTCATTTAAGGAGGAAGAATGAGAGAAGGACGGAGAAGGGTCTGTTGACCTGGTCTTCGGTCTCCCCGCCACCTCGGAGGACTCAGGCATACCACTGGGAGGGTCTTGTCTCTCATCCTACCTCCACCCACTCCTCATTCTAACTCTCTTTCGTCTTATTAGGAGGTCTGTTCGCGGTAGGTATACACAACAATTGTAGAACCCCCAATTTTGTAAAAAAAGTTCCGTTCCTTCCTATACTCGTCTTTTAGTTCCCAATTGGGCTTTATTTTCTCCTTCGTCCATGAACTTTTCCAGAAAGTTCCTTTGATAGACTTCTCTCGAACCTTTTGACACCTCTTCTCTTACCTGACCCCTCACCCTGTCACAACCCGTGTCCTTCCTTCTGTCCCTTCTAATCACAACCAAAAGATGGTCTGTCGTTCCAACGACCGTGTTCGCGTCCCACCCCTCACACCCGCGTCCGCCCTTCGTAACGAACAGGACTCCAGAGTGCACCTGAGACCTAGTACCGGGGACTTTGTTTTTTCCGAACTAAGACCTGGAGTGGTCACGTGGCGGTATCGGGAGGACTTTGGTAAGTCCTCCAATCCTTTTACCCTCTTTTGGTCCTTTCCCCTCTTGACCCCTCCCTCCATCGCAATCATTCGAAAAGTCACACCGAACGAAGGAAAATCTCATAGTGTAAAAGAAATGGTGTACGTATGAGTAAGTTTGCTCTAAGTCTACAAATAGTGACAATTAGTGCTACGACATTTTGACTAATGTGACTGCCGAAACGAAGAAAATTTACCACCCTGTCATAACCTAGTTACACAATCGTCGAACGGATAGACGGGTGACGGACGATTCAGTGAAGTCAACACAGGTTGAGAAACGTTACGGTACCTGACATCGGGCGGTCCGAGGAGACAGGTACCCTAAGAGGTCCGTTCTCATGACCTCACCCAACGACAAAGGAAGAGGTCCCCTAGAAGGGCTGGGTCCCCAACTTGGGCATAGAGAACGCAGAGACGTAACCGTCCGCCCAAGAAATGGTGATCGTTAATCATCGAATAAATATACGATTACGACTTTGATTTTATAAGACCCAAATGTAAAAATTAACGATCATGTGAACCCTCACTAAGAAAAAGGGGGAGTAGATCAGGTTTTGGTGTTAATATTGTCATCCCTCCTACTGTAGCAATATGTCCTGTCCTCTGGAGGTTCATTCCGGTTCTCGTCTGGAGACTTCCTTGGTGTGGGTGTAGACAGAGGCAGAGACCTCTACCCTAAAAGCAAAAGAAAAAAGAAAATGAAATAAAATGAAATGTCATGACATAACCAAAACGGTATGTAGTTGTACTTAGGCGGTGCCCACATGTGCACAAGGGTTAGGACTTGGGGGGAGGGTGGAGGGAGGGGTATAGTAGAGAGACCCAGTAGGGTCACGTGGTCGGGGTTCGTAGGACATAGGACGTAACTTGGATCTGACCGCTAAGCAAAGAATCTACTATAATATGTACAAAGTTACGGTAAGAGGGTTTAGTAGGGTGGGGAGAGGGAGAGGGGGTCTCAGGTTTTCTGCCAAGATATGTGGTCACAGAGAAAACGACAGAGCGTATGTCCCAATAACAATGGTAGAAAGATTTAAGGTATATATACACAATCATATGACATAACCACAAAAAGAAAGACTGAATGAAGTGAGACATATTAACCGAGGTCAAAATAGGTGGAGTAATCTTGACTAAGTTTACATAAGAAAAATTACCGACTCATTATGAGGTAACACATATACATGGTACCGAAAGAATAGGTAAGTAGACGACTACCTGTAGATCCAACGAAGGTACAGGACCGATAATATTTGTCACGACGGTACTTGTAACCCCATGTGTACAGAGAAAGCTAAGACCAAAGAAGCCACACATATGGGTCGTCACCCTAACGACCCAGTATTCCGTCAAGATAAAGGTCAAAAAATTCCTTACCTCTACCCTAAAAGGTTCCTCGGACCGTCGGTCTCCACCCCTCACGACTACGACTCCCAAGAAACGAAGGACGATGACGACGACGACGACGACGATTCAGTGAAGTCAGCACAGACTGAGACACGCTGGGGTATCTGCCGTCGGGTGGTCCGAGGGGGGAGGGACCCTAAGAGGAAACGAAGGATCGTCACGAATAAATCGTTTTTAAACCTCGTTCACCGTTGTAACAAATATATAAGTCAAAAGTCTTCGGACTAAAATAAACGTCTTACTAATTAATTTGATGTACATTCCATAAATAAATACCTCTCTAATAGAAAGTCCTTCGAAAGGTAATTTGACGGTCCAAATCAGAAGAACAAGACAAATTCGGCACGTATGAGTCTGTCAGCACAGAGAAAACACTGGGGTACCTGACATCGGCCGGTCGAGGAGACAGGTGTCGGAAAGTCGACGGAAAATAGTACATCTCTTCCGGAAACCGAGACTCTCGGTCCCATCTTCTTGTGGTGTTTGTCCTTTCTATTGGACACACCTGTCTTCGCCACGACTAATAGACTTCAGGATGGGTCCACCGAATAAGTCCCCGAGGAATACTCTCCCTTTGTCTCTTCCACCTCCGTGGGTGAAAGGTCCGACTGCACATCGACCTGGTCACGTGAACAGTGACTGGTATAGAAGGCAGGAGACCAAACATCACGACTCTTGTACCGGACTCCCCGTCTGACGGGCCGGTCGGAACACTTGAGACCCGAAACCAAAGGAGAGGGCCTTCTACTCCTATGGCCAAAACACTCCTAAGCTACTCAACCACGAACATTTCACGACCAGGTCACAGTCCGTGACGTCGTTTGAGAGGTCATCCTTAATGGACCACGGGTCGTATAGGCGACGTTGTGTCTCTTGTCGTCAGACTCCTCCGACTCTTCGTCAAAGGAAATCTACGACTCTAATAAACATGAACTTTCAAAGTCCCACTGAAACGCAGTACACTAGTATAGTAGTTTGAATTATAGGTTCATCATCTGAGAACAGATCGACAAATCTGAATTCTATAAAGTCCTTCTTCACCGAGTTCGCAAAGTCTGAAACCTCAATGGACTGGCAGAAGTCGAGACTAGGGACAAACGAAAAACGTCAGAGGAGTGTACACCTGAACTCAACCCGAAAAAGGGGGACCTTGACCTCTTAAAATGTCCGTCTCAGAATTCGCAGTAGACCGAAAGTCTAGGCAGTATAAGACGGAAGGGAAGGACGGGAGGAGAGTCGGTCACCGTGAGACGGCGGTGACATACCTTCGACCTCGGGCCGAGAGCTTCCGACTGTCGTGCGGACGGCACACGAGGCATGACAAGGGTACTGCCCCTGACGTCGTTCCGCGGCGCAGAGACGGGAACCCTCAAACGCAAGACAACCCCACCCCCGACACACAGGCACGAACAACCCTTACTTGCGACGCCTCCTCTTCATCGGCCCCTTAGTCCTTCCGGGTCCACTCGTACACCTCCTTCGACAAGAAATTATCCGACCGGTCCCCTTCCGGCTTGGCCAATCCCTTGCAAACAGGTCCCCGACCCCTCCTTCATCTCCCCGGTCGGCCACGGACCTCCTTCTCGATCATTCAAAGGCACACCTTTCCGACCACCGGACAGGGTCTTCGTCCCTCCACGGTCGTCTTCATCTCGTCTCTCGCCGTCTCCTCCTCCGGTCTCTCCGACACTCCGCTCCCGCCGGGAGGACCCGGTCGAAGCGAACCCTACGCTACTCCTCGATGACGTCCCGAACCTGTGCTCCTTAGTTGAATTAGAAATTGTTCCTGGCGCCGGAAAGGACGACCGTTGAAGAAAAAGTCGAGGGGACTCTCCCTTAAATTTTCCATCCTTTTGAAACATCCTTTTGAAACAGAATTGGATGGGTACACACAAAACATTAAAGACAAAACTTATTAGCTAAAATTTCAGGAAACCTCGTCAAACCGGAACAGAAGAAGTAGAGACTGAGACTCTTCCTCTGTCCGGGTCCACTTTCCGTTTTATTTTAGTCGAGAACTAATTGACACATTCTCCTTATAATGTAATGTACTCTTAATGTAACTGCTTCCCTTACGTCACAACTGGCTCCGTCTACTGAAACCCTTCTCAGACCCAGGATTCGAGCCACCTCAGATTAAACGGAGACATAGAAAACGACGGGAGGACACACTGAACAAACTTAGGGGAGGAAGTATCCTTACCGGTATCATTGAAACACTTGTGATAACCGCTCAGTCTTTGGTGTGCCCCCAGTCTCTACGTTTTTGAAGAACGTGTGGAGACCTTTTTAGACCTTCTTAGTAGTGACGATGAAACCGACTAAAACGTACCCTTAACTCCTACCCCCGTGCCCCACCCCACCCCCCCGCCCAGAACCCTGTATAAATTCACAGTTCTTCTCCAATTGGGGGATTCTAAAATACAGACCGACTTCGTCATTCCGTGGGTACACCACTATTCTCAACTCACAGGACCCCAGTGGGTCGCAGTGTCCAACAACCATCTATATCATTTGGACGTTCTAGTACGTCCTATATACTTCCTATATGCTTCGACTGAAGACAAGATTCAGCCCCTCCCTTATCCGGTCCCCTCACTGACGGAGCAGTAATACACTCCGAGAGTGCACTACAAGTCACTAGTCAGATTATGATATACCTTGTTTGATTTACTTACACAAAAAAAGAGTAGAGAGGGGGTGGTATTTACCTTCTGAATAAAATTTGATCGACCTATGAAACAACTGTCACCACTATATCGGGGGATACCATAAGGTCGACCTGCCCCCGCCCCGAGGAAACAAACCCCGCTCCAGGAATGACGTCACTTCACACGACATCAAACATAAATGGGTCTCACGAAAGAAAAGGACGACGGTATCTGAAACCGGAGTGTGAATACCGGTAAAGAGACACATAAACGCAGAAATCTTTGCCTATCCTATTCTTAATCCTTTCACTTTCAACGAGTCACCACAGGTTGAGAAACGTTGAGGTACTTGATATGCCAGGTACCTTAAGCGGTCCGGTGTCATGACCTCACCCATCGGAAAGGGAAGAGGTCCCTTAGAAGGGTTGGGTCCCTAGCTTGGGTCCAGAGGGTGTAACGTCCGTCTAAGAAATGGTCGACTCGGTGGTCCCTTCGGGTTCTTATGACCTCACCCATCGGAAAGGGAAGAGGTTCCCTAGAAGGGTTGGGTCCCTAGTTTGGGTCCAGAGGGCGCAACGTCCGTCTAAGAAATGGTCGACTCGGTGGTCCCTTCGGGTCTATTCTTTATTTCTTCTATATTAATTGAAGTGGACCCGTAGACTTAAAGGCACAGGGGAGCTAGAGATTTGAACCGAAACAAACAGGACCCCTCTACGCACAGATTACGAAGAGAAAAGAGGAAGACGAAGGTCCTCCCGACGACCGGACGACGACGCGACGACTCGTCATACGTCAGGAAGGCCCTCGTTTCGTCAATGGTGCCCTTGGTCGTCTCGATGGGGGTCCTCCACGTGCCGAGTAGGGCCTATCTCCTCAAGTCGGGAGCGGTCCGGGTCTACAAGGTCTTAAAACCCCCACGACCACCACCGTCGCCGCCGCCGTCGTCGCCACCACCTGCTGCTCGTTGCCGTCGCCGCCGCCGGCGCTACCGGTCGCTCTGGAGACCGGTAGTCCCGATGGTCCCGAAGTCCTTCCTCCGACCTCTGAAGATGATGTACCGTCCGTTGTTCCTGGGGCACCGGCGTCCTTGGGGCGTCGGAGGAGGCGCTTCCGGAAGGCCCGGCCACGTCTCGATGCCTGGGGGGGTCCCCTCGTCGAAACCGTTAGTCATACCGTCACTCCCAGTGCACCCGGTCAAAGTTCGTGTCGTGAGACGGGAACCACCACACAGAGTAATGAGTGTCCTAATGTGTCCCGGAAAGAGAGGCCCCTCGCGAGTCATGGTCGTCGTCGGAAGGTCGGTCGTCGTCGTCGTCGTCGTCGTCGTCGTTCACGTCGTCGACGCTGTCGTCGAGATGGTCAGGGTAGTCGGGGACGGCGTCCGGTGGTCGGTCGGCCGCAGGCCACGGAGGGTGGACGTCGGGTACGTCGCCGGGAGTCGAGACGGCCGGAGCCGACGGCCGATGGTCGACTCTCACCCCGTCAAGCCGGTCGTGATGGTCAGAAGACGGTGACGGCGACGGAGGAGGAAGGGTAGCGGCGTCGCAAAGTCGGTCAGGCCCGTCTCGATGCTACCGTCAATGTCACACTTGCGACCTAGTGTCATACTTCCCGTATTGCACCCGAGGTTGCGTGTCCGAATGCCTTGTGTTAGGTTAATGTCGATAGTCGGAGTTAGATACTTCTTAAAGCTTGTCCGGTTCTAAGGTGGTCCCTGGGTCGTCCCAGTCGTCGTCGTCGTCGTCGTTGTCGTCGTCGTCGTCGTCGTCGTCGTCGTCGTCGTCGTGGAGGGAGTCGTGCACTACGTCATAAGGTTGCGGCGGTGCTTCGATGGGGACGTTTCAGTCCAGCCCGTCATGTCGGTCGGGCTCCAAGGGCACTCCAGGGGGTACGTCAAAGTGGTCTTGAAGTCGGGGTAGAGATTGGGAAGGGGTCGACGGAGACACCAAGTCAGAGGTTCGACATCGAGGTGGGGCAGAGGAGAGTGTGTCTCGCGCCTCTCGGAGGTCACACCCGTTCCGTCACACGGTCACCCGAGGTCTTTGTCTTAGGACGTCAATTACGGAGTCGAGTCGGGTTGGGGCAGCTACTACGGGTCAGGGTTGAGAGTGCGACGCCCGAAGTTTCCCAAGCCCGACCTTCCCCACGGACTTTTCGCCGACTGGCTAGGGCCGAACTCATCAAACTCACGGGACTCATGAGTCCACCGGTTGGAAGGATTATGCCAAGTCGTGTACGACGAAAGGCTGCGGGACTGGGGAGTCTTCTTCTGGAGGTTCTCCGGAAGGAGCAGTAGGTTCTTTTGTCTATCGACGGGTTTGAGTCTTCCGAGGAGTGTCCGGCTCCTTGTCGACTTCAGGGGCTACCGTCTCAGCGACCTACCTCCGACGAGGTCGTCAAGACTCCTAGTTCCGCTCTCCCACTCCGTCGACTCGCCGGTCTCGTGTTCGAGTCTGTGGTGGATGTTCCCGCCCCGGAGTCTTTTCCGTCCGAGGAGTGGTCGTGTCCCGCGAGTCTCGCTTCGGGGGGCTGAGTCGTGGTCAGGGCCTCGGGCTCTTCTCTGGCGGAGCGGCCCACGGTTCCTGTGTGGCGACAGTAGACTCCCGTTGGGCTTTCGGTTGCTCTTCCGTCAGCCCCACTAACAGAGGGCCCTTCGGTACTGTCCGGCCCACCTTTTCGGACCCCCCGTCCTGTTCCCGAGGGTCCTCCTCCTAGGACGTCGGTGTGTCTCCGGTGGGTCGTGGCCCCCCCGTTTCCTTCGGTCGGTGCGTAGTGAAGGTGTCGGTCTCGGCGACCCTCCTCCGTTATTTCCTTTGTTCTCGCCTCTGTCATTGAGGTCGGTGTTGCCCCTTCCCTTACCGGTCTGGCCCGTGGGGCGTCCCCCGAGACCGAAGGGTCCGTCCTGGCTCGGGCCGTTTAGAGGACCTTCGGACGCGATATCAATGTCTCTGTCAAAACCCAGTCGGCATGGCTCTTTGTACTCACCGAAACGAGTCATAGGATGTCCTGTTCTATTTCCCCTGAAGTGGTCGGTGCCCCTCGCTTTCCCATCTTTACTCTTCAAGGGGTCAGAAGACGTCCTCCACGAAGTCCCAATGGTGGTGGTGGGGCTGTCCTCCATGAGGGCCTCAAGAGTCCTCGTGGTCCGATACCGACCGTCGGAGCTTCCTCGGTGTTCCGGATTGCAGAATCACTCAGTCTGGTTACTCAATCGATCGTCCCCGGAAGACTTGTTTTCGTAACCCAGGGACAATCTTTTGGGGGTGACCCCAGGTACCCTTTCCTTCAGTTCACCGTGTCGAGGACTCTACTTTGTCTAGTTAAACCGACTGATAGGTTAAGGGTCTTTCAAACTTTATCTCGGAGGCAGTAGTCGGGTACTCGGGCCCCCAAGGGAGAGACTCTCTTCTAGTCAGTAGACACTGTAAAGAGGTGATTCTGTCTAACAGTCTCTGGGTCCCCGAGTGAGCGATCCTGTGTACCCGCGGCTGTGGTCTGAGCCCTCCTTACTCGCAGAGTTAGAGTCAAATTCAGTCAGTCAGTAAGAAGGTCCACCCGACCACAGGTACCTTTGTTTCGACTTTAGGGTCTCACCCGTCTATTTTCTCCTCCTGAAACTTGTCAGGTTCAGGGTTCGATCAAAGTTGTTGTTCTTTAGTCCTCTGGTGACGGTGGGACGATCGTAGTTCGTGCTCAGGATGGCTCCGTTGCGGTCGGGGCCTCGCCGTTGGGTGCTAAGGTAGAGTCTGATACCGGGCGTCCTGTCGTCTGGGTGTGGTTACGCCGCTCAGGGGCCGTCTCAACCGCCAGCCCTCCCGTACTCCCCAGCCAGGGGAAGAGTCATAGTACTGAAAAGTCTTTTCAACTTCTACAGGGGACCCTCCTCGTCTCCGGGTCCCCCGCTGGGAGTAGTGTACTTGGGTGTGTACTGGAAGAGACTCTCCCGGTTGTCCTCAAGAAACGTGCGGGGGAAAAGAGGGTTAAGTCTTTCGGACCGGAGACGAATAGTGTGTTTGTGTGCACGAGTACGAATACCCCTGGGGTCACGTCCAAACTTAAGGGTCGAGGTAATGTTCTCTGTCTACATGGTTGTCGTCGTTCTCCTTATATTCCTGACCCCGCCGTCAAGACGAGTCCCTCACTAGCGACGCCGAGTCGTGTCCGTCCTCCCCGGGGCGTTCTCAGGTGCCGTCGTCGTCAAAGAACTGGCTCAGGCCTCGGGGGACTTCTTACTGTTTCTACCGTACTACATGCCGGGTGGCCACCCCTGCGTGGTACTGGGGTCGCCGGTCCTGCCGCCCGCGACGGAGTACAGGTCACTACCAGAAAGATTGTTTCCGTAACTTGACTTCGTGTCGAGGGTCTTCAATGTCGTTCTCAGAACGACCCTAGAGAGAGCCGTCTGAAGAGGTCGGTTTTCGTCGCCGGGGGGTCCTTACAGGTCAGTCTTTTCCATGCCTGGTGGGGTGCTCTGGCTGCCTGTGCCCGAGTGTCTCAGATGCGTCAGTAGGTTTGGCTCATTGCAATACGACTCTGAAGGTCCAGTTCTCCTAGTAAGAAGAGTTTTGGGGAATTAGTACTCCTCCGCACAGGCAAGAAAATAGAGAGGGTAAGGGTCATTCTCTGTCAGTGTCCTGCACTTCTTGTCGTTGAGACTTCTATTTCCCGCGGAGGAAGTGGGCAGTTTCCTTCCGTGACTGTTTCGTATGTTAAGGATACGGGTAGAAAGAGTGTCAGTCCTCTAGTTCAGGTAGGGATTCTCCCTCAGGAGGTTCCTGGAAGGCTCAGGTCTATCATCCTTGACGGGGCGCCAATGGGAATGTTCAGGACGATTCTGGTTTTAGGACGGGGGCTCCTTTCCGGCCCCCAACTTTGACCTTCGATAGCAGGTCTTCTAGTGTAGGGGTTTGTAATCCTCCTCACGCAGGAGCTTGTCGCGTCTCCGGCCCCCTCTGTGCCAATGAGAACTGCTGTAGGACAGAAACTTTTCGCCGGGAGGCCTTCCACCCTCGCCACGACAAGGTCTGCGACTCGATCTCTTCTCTTTTCCGCTCCACTATCGACTCGACCGGACAGGGCGTTCGGTCCTCGACTCGCCTCTTTTCGGAGACCGGGCCAGAAGCCTCCTCACCGCGCCACCACCCCTGCTGTTCCACTTCTGCCTCTGCGTGGGACTGCGGCAGCGGCGACCCTTCCTTGGGGGACCACGGTACCGTAGGCGTTGGAGTGTCTTCGGACCCTCATTGGTCCCCTCTGGTCTGCCCGGGGACCCGCCCTGTCGTGGAAATTAGAAAGGACTGAGCTTCTCGCGTGGAGGTCACCCGTGCGACCGAGGGCTCCGTTTGGGGTTCCGACTTCTCTTTCTCTCGCTACGGCACTGCTAAAGGGGGTTTGTCCTCCCGAAGGGGGGCTTCCCAATGAAGGGGAGTCCTTTCTTCTTTCCCTCTGGGTAACCATCGCACTTATTCGTCTTCTTTGTCGTCGTCGGGGGCGGCGGTGGGGGCGTCGGGGGAGTCTATGGTCTCCCGAGACGACTACCTCTCGGTTTCGGCTTTTTCGTCTCCGTCGCCTCCCTCGCGTCCTTCGGGCCCCGTGTCGGGTCCTTCGCCTCCCGATTCGTCCGGCGCGGGTAGCATCTCGGGGTCCTCGGCCTCTAGTTCGACTTCATGCGGTGGGTCGGGGACCTGTTTTGACTGCGGTTCTTGTTCAGAAAAAAGGGAATATAGGTGCATCATTTATTCACACTTGAACCTCGACACACATGTTAGTAGTTGCGGCTCCTCCTCCTCGTCTGGTTTAACCACTCCCCCTCCTTCCCGGTCGCCAGGGACTGCGGAGGCGGGTCGTCGTGGCTCTCGTTCCAAGAGGGTCGGAGCAGGAAGCACGACGTCCCGGGGCACCACTGTCTCAGAAGACACTACCCCGTGGACCAAACGACAGACACGCCGTTCACCCGGTCAATGGCCTTGTACCCGCTGGAGAAACCTGGGAAAATGGGGGTTCTAATACGTCGGTGAGAGGGGTTCTTAGGTGGAGGGTTCTCCCGGCGCCTTTGCGTCTCGTTCCACTTCCAGGCCGTGTTTTCGCGAAGGTTGCCGAGGTTCTGCCTGTGACTCCTCCTCCTTCTCGTCGTCGTCGTCTTCCTCGTCTCCTCGGACCGACGCGTGGGGTCCAAATTCGCCGCTGTGGCGAGCCTTCTGACACGGCCTCCGGGGGCCAGGGACAGGTCCCCCGAGGGAACATTTTTTCGGTGGTGACTCCCGTCGTCGCTTTTCTGACAAAACCTGAGTTTCGGGAGGCACGGGTGGTGAAGTCTTCCACCGGGGCTCAACCTCAATGTTTAGGGACTTGATGGAGAGCTGTCGTTACTTAAAACCCAGGTGCTCCCAACATAAGAGACCCGGTTACCTTAGATAGACCAGACACCGGCCGAGATACCGGACGTCCTTCGCGACCTTTATCGGTCTCTCTACCACTCATCCTCTTTAGGGGGGCGGCACCGAGAGCCAATGAAGGAAACCCAAGAAAAAGAAGGTGGAAGTAAACAAAGTCGGCATGAAAAATAAGAACGTTTAGTGTTCCATCAAGGAGGTGTCATTTCGGGGTCCTAACTACCAGTCGTGTCCCCTGTGTCGACCACGAAACACTACCGAGACTTACCTCACATTGGAAATTTTTGACACTCAGGGACACAACGTACGGACATTGAATGATTATGTCACTTAGTCATTACTATTTCGGGGGTCCGGGTTTACGCCCTGTCTTTTACTTCATTAACTCTGTAAACAAATCGAAAATAAAAATAGTCATTAAACACAAGTGTCCAATATGCCCAGTATAATCAGAGGAGGACGAGTAATTTTGTTTGTAGTCACAAAGTGGGGAAGAGTTTGGACAAGAGACGGTCAAAGGAGACAAAGACTCGTTTTATTCGAAAATGACGACAAACTCAATAGATACCTAGAAAAAAAAGTAAGAAGTTGTAGACAGAGACATTATGACTACTTTAATTATGACACCAACATTGAAGAAAGAAATTTTTAAAAAATGAAGGGATCTTGATGATTAAGTACAAAAATAAACGAAAAATAAAAGAACCCGGTGCGTAAAGACTACGTTTGAAACGTTCCCCTAAAAACAAGAAGTCCAGACAAAACGCAGACAAAAAAGACCCCGTAAGAAGTAGTAGTAGTGGCAGATGAAGAAACGAGACAACTTGCGACAAAAGAATGGGTACAGAAGCGGAATGAACTAGACCCGGTGTAAATTACCACACACAGTAGGAAATCGTAAAAGTACTCTCTTTCCTACGGACCCTCCGTCATACAACTCTAGCACACTTAGCCCTACAGAAAAAAGGTAGAAGAACAAATTGTCTTCCAACGAACCCATATCTTAGATCAACAGAGAGTGACAGAACCAAGGACTGGACAAGAGATCAAGGACCTCTTCGTCCACAATGTCAACTGACCTTGACGAGAGTAAAAGTCCGGAATTAAAACGTAACTCAGAAAGAGGAGACTTTCAGACTCCTGGAAGAGTAAAGGGATCTCAAGACTTTAGAGTTTGCTAGCCGGAAACAACCGGAAAAGTACATAACCCACCGACGATACTCTAGTACGGTAGACATTGAGTATCGACAATCTAGTCCTTCTAACAGTCCACAATAAAGAAACTATTAAAGGACAAAAGAGATAAGAGAGGAACGACCTTAAGAATGATTAATCCTTAACATGGAGGACTGAATTGGAAGACCGAAACAGAAAAGAACGGACAAGACACAAGATTGAGGAAAACAAGACTAAAGAGGCACGAAAGAAGTTGAATTAGACTAGTTGGAAAATAAATAAATAGAAGTAAAGACTATAAAAGTTATTGAAAAAAGAAGAGACTGACAAAGAGACTCCCCTGTCAATGGACCAATTCAACCCCATTCATTCCCTGGACGACGACGACGACGACGACGCAGCGAAGTCAGCATAGGCTGAGACACACTGGGGTATCTGTCGTCGGGTGGTCCGAGGGGACAGGGACCCTAAGAGGTCCGCTCTTGTGACCTCACCCAACGGTAAAGGAAGAGGTCACGTACTTTTACTTTTCACTTTCCCTTCAGCGAGTCAACACAGGCTGAGAATCACTGGGGTACTTGACGTCGGATGGTCCGAGGAGGCAGGTACCCTAAAACGTCCGTTCTCATGACCTCACCCCACGGTCCCTGGATCGAGGAGTATTTTCGAACCTCGCTTACGAGACCAAAGGTCGGGACAGAATGTGGGGGTGAACGACTCGCAACGTCAAGGGCCGAGGGCCGGTGTTCCACTGACCGAAAGTCGTCGAGGAGAGGACGCGCGCAAAAGACGAACGAAAGACAGTCGACTTCGTGAACAAGACAGACAAGACAAAGACCAAAAATGTTAACCCTGTAGAGGACACGCAACAAACAAAGGGACGGGAAAGAAGTACAGGAGGAATTAAACAGATAAGGTAACTATTCAAATAGGAAAAAAAACAAAATTACCTTTCCATTGTCTACACATGTACAAACAATCAGACACTACATATCAGTCTACTCTCTAAAAACACAACCAAATACAAATTTTGCATGAACTGTGTCCATGACCACTGAACGTCGGTATGAATCATTCACAGGATAGTCGGTTCTGGTACCATAAGAACCCGCGAAATATGACAGGAGAGGGAGGGTGATGCGGAAGGGGTGTTGCGAGACAAAATAGTGACGGAATAGGGGTCTTAAGTATTGTCACAGACTCTTTTTCCCTCATGAACCTTTGATATCAGTTCCTACATTAGTCACACCTTAAATGTACATAAAATCTACTCTTGTAAGACTAAGACGGAATCTTCCTAGAGCGGAAGGGGAGAATCTGGAAAAGGGATAGGGGAATGAAGGAGTGTCCTAAAAAAGGAGAGGTGGTAGTCACAGTGAGGGTTTGGGGTTCAAACTTCATCGAAACCAAGAATCTGTGCGTCGAAAAAAAAAAAGGACTAGTGTGACGAACCGAATGTCCTAGAGTCAAGGGACTGGTCCCCAACTTGGACCCAGTGCCGTCACTTTCGGGTCTTACGATCGGTGATCCTGCGGTCCTTTGAGGGGGTGTCGCCGTAAACACTGTCAGGATTTCCCTGTATTTTGAATTCTGGGAGTTCATAACCCAACGGTCTTTCAAGAATACCCAAAAGAACATTGTTTAAAAAACCGGTTCAGCCATGTTTTAAGAAATCAACCAAGACTCTCGAGTCACTAGATAATTAGTAGGAGAACGGGTCAACTACCGGTCGAAAGGAGACTTCGAATGTCATAAACCACCCGACCAAACAACAATCAGAGACCACACACAGGGACAGGTCAACTACCGGACTTAGGATTTAGTCGTCCGATTTAGGAAGAGTCGTCTAGTGATCTAGGAGACAGAGTCAAGTTCGGATCAAATATCTTCCATCTCTTATGGGATATCACTCACTGCACGGGTGGGATTTAGTGTTGGGGGAGGTAGAAGTCCTCATTCCTTAAGGATCAGTCCTTAGGACAGAAGGCTTTCATGGTCAAATCAGAAGATGAACAGTCGAAACTATAGGGTTTTATTTTAGGCCTTGTAATACTAACTTTGTTTATACGACTTACATTCTTTCGTCAGAGAAAGAAATTGGGTAGGGAGTATGCCAAATTTATTGTACTTCGTGCAATCCATCTCTTGTAACTTTCATCAAAAACGAAATATTTTACAATTAACGTCGGAATTAACAGAGTCAACCTTACAAAGTGAATTTCCATTTTCCGTGCTTTTGTCCCAAAAAAAAACTGGGATGTGAAGAGAAATGCCATCTCTGGGCTTGAATCTGGAACGCCAAGGTGCCACCGCGGTAGTCCTGGCGTCCAAGGTGACAGAGGAAATCACTGTCCAAAGTATTGTCAACTGGATGAAAACAAAAAATTTTAACTCTACATTAACTGTATAACTTACAATATAATGAAAGTACTGGTTAGAGAATTTATTTAGAGAATGACGGCGAAAGAGCAGAACATAACATGAGTGAGATGGTCACGGGAAATTCTTATAATGTAGAGAGAAGGGAACTAGGGTAAGACAGAAAATGTAGGGAGAAAATCTTGTCTTACGATCGAACCATATAACTCAAATCAAAAAGTCATGTGACGTGTAGACAAAATAAGAGCGTTCGGAGGGTCACTCTATCCTTCTCTCTTCTGAGGTCAGGTAATGGGAGTCTTAAGTCCTACCGAACCTAAATCACTGTGTACGGACCCTTCATAACGGGGGTCACTACACAACCAAAAAATTTACAAAATTTTTCAATACGAAGAACCGAGAACCTTGACTACAAGGTGATACTGACGCTCTAGGAAAAGTCAAAATAAACAGATCGAAAATAAGAGGCATTACATGAACTCTTGTTTAATTTTACTGTGATTGATGTGATTGAACTGAAGAATAAATTAAACTATCTACGACAAAGTTAAACAGTTCCAGTGAAACTCAGATCAAAATAGACTCCAAAATCGTCTACGGAAGTCAAAACCAGACGAGCATTCACACAAGAGTCAGGATAGTACAACTCTATTCCGGTGTATAAACTAATTTCTAGGTAAAACCGGACCCATAAATAGTCCACAAAACTGTTCACACTATAAAAGTGTTTTATTGTGTTTCAGAAGTTTTGTGTGATCAAGGAGAGGGACATTCGGATTCAATGTGATTGGACTTTTGTCGACTTTCGATCTTGTAAGGACATGTTTGCCGAAAATGAGAGACGTAAAGACTCACAGAGATTCATTTATTCCCCGTCATTATTAACGGGAGAATGTAGATTGTCCAATTGTAGAGGGGAATTAAATGAAATTTGACACTGTTTTTTGCATTAAACTTTTCACATTTTCATGATTACGCAACTAATAGAACTTGTACCTTAACGTACAATTTTACAGTTTTCGCTCAATCAATCAAAGAGGACAATAGACATTTCATTTCTGTAGGAGGGTATAAGAGGGACTTGGGGTAGACACACGAGGCATTCGGTCGTCGGAGCGTTCGTGTGCCGGTGGTCGGGTCCAGGAGGACTCGGAAGGAAACCGAGGACCGGAGACGGGAGCCGAGGTCAGAGGGCGAAGGGGATCACTGGCACGGACGGGCAACGGGGACGAGACGGGGACGCGAGAGGAGAGGCAGAGGGAGTAAGGACGTAATAAGAGACAGGAGGAGGAGGTAGAAGGAGTGAGGGAGGGAGGGGTGGGGGCCACTGGTGTCGGTCGTGTCGGACAGGCGTCATTGTAATTCCGTGGTTCCAAACAAGTAGAGAGACAGCGGCACAATGGTACGTCGTCTTCCAACACATTAATAGAATAAAGGATAAAAAGAATTGTAAAATAGGCACACTATCTATAGAGAAAAAGATAAGGATGTACTACCGGAACTCTGGTTTGGAGGTCTCTTTCCCAATTAAAAGAAAGTCTTAAACCGAAAAGACTTAAGATCCCTTAGAGAATACTTTGAACCTTCAAAAATTAGAATAACTAATATAATGGAATGTATAACCTTCTCAAAAGGATACCAGATAAAGAAATAAAGAAAATCCCCACCTCCCTACTACTCTCTTCGAAATGGGGACTAAAAATTTATTTTGAATATTCCGAGTCTGATAAGAAACTTTTACGACGACGACGACGATTCAGTGAAGTCAGTACAGGCTGAGACACGCTGGGGTATCCACCGTCGGGTGGTCCGAGGGGGCAGGGACCCTAAGAGGTCCGTTCTTATGACCTCACCCAACGGTAAAGGAAGAGGGTACGTACTTTCACTTTTCACTTTCCCTTCAACGAGTCAGCACAGGCTGGGAGTCGCTGGAGTACCTGACGTCGGGTGGTCCGAGGAGGCAGGTACCCTAAAAGGTCCGTTCTCATGACCTCACGATTTCCTGGTATTTATTCTTATAACTGTCCAGTGACATATAATCCGACTTATTAAGTAGGGACTCTCCAATTTGATCCATAACAATTTCTCGAGTGCCCCAGTTTCTCGTGTATTTTCAATTCATAAGTAANGTCCGTTCTTATGACCTCACCCAACGGTAAAGGAAGAGGGTACGTACTTTCACTTTTCACTTTCCCTTCAACGAGTCAGCACAGGCTGGGAGTCACTGGGGTACCTGACGTCGGGTGGTCCGAGGAGGCAGGTACCCTAAAAGGTCCGTTCTCATGACCTCACGATTTCCTGGTATTTATTCTTATAACTGTCCAGTCACATATAATCCGACTTATTAAGTAGGGACTCTCCAATTTGATCCATAACAATTTCTCGAGTGCCCCAGTTTCTCGTGTATTTTCAATTCATAAGTAAAGTCAAGTCGTGCATAGGCCCAGGAACAATCTTTCGGTTCTCAGACTGCAATCCCACTCCACTCCTGGAACCAGGGAGAGTCCACTCCCCCAGAGCCGGGTCAGGGTCCCGACCCCACGCTTGTCGTCGTGCGCGTCCCCGAGGACCTGAGGCAGTCCCTCCGGACGCACGAAGGACGTCTTTCGCGACACAGCGGGCTGTGTGAGGACGCGCTCCCTCCACGCCGAAGGCGCGGGGGGTCGGGACGGGAGGGGTGCGGTTCCGGTCAAAATGTCCTGGGACTTCCAGTGTCCACGTCCGGTCAAAGAAGGGTAGAAGGGTAAATAACCTTTCTTCAGACTCTTCCCTTTTAGGTCAGTCGAATTACCAACGGGAGTTTCTGGGAGGAGGGGAAGGACGGAAGTGGCACACCGAGTCGGTGGCGCGCACACACACCTCCCCACACACCTCCCCCGATCCAGTCGGGACCTTAGTGCAACGAAGACCCCTTAAAGGATCGACCAGTGAACGAGTTCGGTGACTGGAGACATAAAGTGAAAGGAGTAGACACTTTACACCTTCGTCTGCCGTGGACGGCATTTAGTCAAACAGGACTCGTACTTTGTTCCACGAGAAACCTTTCACGGACCTCTTGCCGAGCCGTACACGGCACCGGACCACAGACGGGAGCTCGCCGTAAGAGTGCACAACAAAACCGTTTCAATATAAGGGCAACACTTGAGTCAGTCACGACCAAACGTAGCAAAGTAGGATCGTGTTAACCACCAAGCAGGGTCGTCACAGGTCTTGTATAGGAGGACCTATTGTTTCACCGGAACGTGTATTTTGTTTGTTAAAGAGGAGTAAAAATAATAAGAACACCCTCCGAGATCAAACTCTCCTCGTCCCTAAGACCATACATTCCACGTCATAATTAATGACAGAGTACTTTATCGAAATCGGGTGTACTTGTGGGAGTCCTCAATCTGAGGAGTTTCCTCTCCTCGTCTTCCTTCTCTTATTTTAGACGGACGTGTGATTCATTTTCGTAATTATAAGAACACTCAACCATTTAAAACTATCACTAATGGATTCCGGTGTCATTTCTCACATGGATCATTATTTCAAGAAACTTATTCGCAAAAACTACCCAGTCGGGATATTTGCCTCGACGTTTTATTAAGTACCTTACTAAATCCTGTCGGTGTGAGGCAGAGGGTGGTGTCTATCAATTATACACAGCATATATACCTACCACCTCCGGAAACAGCATCGGAAATTAAACACCCGTCACGTTTAGGCGACTGTCAAAGATTCGCACATAGTATACGAGTCCACACACAACGTACTTTCTCTGAGCCCTTCCTGCACCCCTCTCTGCTCGTGCGACTGTCTACTCTCCGACACCGAAGTTAAATGTGTCCTCTACCGTTCCCGACTTCTTCCCCACCACTCCTCAGTCTCCTCCCCGTCCACGATTGTCGTAAGGTCTCAAATTTCACGTATCGCAGATCTTTGACTGATCTGGACCGTCCACTTTCTTTCACTCCAGTCACCCGTACACTCTCACTCCTCCTGTCGTTGGCGTCTCTCTCTCTCCAACTCTTTCTCCTCCCACTACAAGGCGAAACACTGACTACGTATCGTCTGACCTCTACGACCATGCTTTCGTCAAGTGCACTCAGTCGTGAGATCCGGAGGAATTAATTCTGAACAACTAAACATAAATCGAAAAACTCAATTATCCTTTTGATCTTTTGAAAAGTTAGATTCAACGTTCTTTCACCTCCCTTTTATCTTTTAGTACTCTAGACACAGTAAAAATTTTTTAGAGTACATCGTTTGCGACTTTTCCACAGTTTCTTTCTTTAATTCGAATAGTAACATTAGTAACGGATTTTATACTAACACCTCCCGAGCCCACCCCGTCTTCCCCTTTAAACGACCAAAACCAAAAACTTATTAAAAAAGGTTCTATGACTGTAATATCTGTTGTGTCACCTTATGGCTTAGCGCATGTCAATGCCACTCCTTCCCGACCGACTGTCCACCCAGACTTTTTCCGGGACGCCACGTGCCTCCGTGGGCGTGAGAGTCTCGAGGTCTTACGTCGAATTCGGAAGACGCACAGCTCGACTCCGATCCGTCTCGCGTACGCGAAACGGTCAACCAGGCAACCCGAGACTCCGACACAGGTACCCGCCTGTGAACGGAAAACTCCCGGACTCCGACGACACGAGTGTCCTTTGTACCTTCTCCCGACGGCCTCTCTCTCGGCCCGTCTGACCGGACCCCGGACCTCCTCCGTGGGCCGTCCCAGGGAATGTTATACGTTTATACTTTGTGGTAAATGTTTCCACAGTGAATGGATGTATTTCCATTTACTATTGTTACAATTACAGACAACGAAATTACGACATTAACGACGTCCACAAGAATCTGAGAACCTGTAACTCCAAAGGTCGATCAAACGATAGGCATAACAAGTCAGCGAGTCAGAGAGAAACACTGGGATACCCGACATCGGACGGCCCGAGGAGACAATACGTTTGTCTACTCATATGTAAAGATAAGTACCTCAAAATAAATCCCCTTTAAAAATTCTACAGGTGATGACTTAGTTTTTCACTGGTAAAATACCAAAAACTATCCGTAATAGAACACCAAATTGACTTCTCCTAGTAAGGTTTGACACCAGTAGGTACACTCACATACAAAATGATGTCAGAGTACTGTAACCTATAAAAATTTTAAACAAAATAAGAAAAATTAAAATAAAGAACATAACCACCATACCGACAAAGGACGAAATTTCGAAATACGGACTACTAGCAATTAAATCTTGAACTTTCAAAGAGGAGTCCCACAACGGCAAAAAGACACGTAGAAAAAGGGTCAGACTTATTGAATGGACCTTTACATTCAATGGACAATGGACCTTTACAGTCTACACACTTTCGGGAAAGAAGTCCTCGCGGTGGACTCACTCCGTAGTCCCCCCGACAATCTACCAAAAGAGTAGATATTTATCCTCCTACTGTCTCCTGACAACCCCACTTTAATTGAAACGACCTCTAGTCCATCGAAGGAACCACCCAAGGTCTGATAAGGATCTCCGAAAACTCAACACCAAAAATCTGTTTTGTTCAAGACACCCGACTACAGTCAGGATCTTCCACAGGAGGGTACAGTAAAATCATTTCTACACAAGGACAGTAATTCGAATGACCCATTTTCAGTTTGACTTCTCTTTTAAGTCGGGAAACCCTGGGACAGGGTCCTTCGGTCCACATCAGACACATACGAATGTCGACTGTGATCTAAACTCATATAGGTGTCGTGTGACGCCAGTTCAGTGCACGGAGCACTCTTGTCCTGGTTTCTTGACGGTACATTCGTCTGTGGACTCGACCCCCGTCGTTTCAGTGTCTGCAGCTCAGACTTCACTGCGACCACGTAGGACCCCCTCACGGACGTCACTACAGTCGGAGAGAAAAAACACCTCAGATCAACTAAATGCTGTAACACAATCAAAGTCCACATGTCGGTTCAGTTAGGTAATGTGGAAATATATACACACACACACGTATATATATCGGTGAGAAAAATCTCAGAAAAGGGTATGTCCAGTAATGTCTTGTAACCTATCTTAAGGGAGACGATGTGTCATCCAGGAGTAATCAATAGACAAAATACATATCGTCACACACATACAGTTTGGGTCAGAGACCAAATAGAGGGGCCGAATAGGGGACCATTGGTTTTCAAACGAAAGGATGTAGACACTAAGACAAAGACAAAACATCTCAAATGAACGTGGGAAAAATCTAAGATGAATATTCGCTATCGTATGCTATGAACAGAAAGAGACTGAGTGAAGTCCGTCACACTGTCCGAGATCCGGGTGGACACAACCACGCTTACCGTTTTTCATGAAACAAGAAAACCACCGACTCATTATAAGGTGACACACACACACACACTCTGCAGCAGAAGTAGGTAGGAGACAACTATCTGTGAAACCAACAGAGGTACAGAACCGACACATTTGTCACTACGACAGGTGTGACCCCACGCACATAGAGAAGTTTAACACCAAGAGAGACTTATGTACGGGTCCTTACCCTAACGACTTAGTATACCAGTGAGACAAAAATCAAAAAATTCCTCGGAGGTATGACAAGAGGTTTCACCGTCGGGGTCAAATGTAAGGGAGTCCGTCACATCCTCCCAATGGAAAAGAGGACACTGTAGTTGAAACTTCCGTAAATTAAAGAATAGACAAAGTGATTCGTCGATCACCTTCTCAAAATCCTTTTACATACAAGTAAATTGTTGACATTCCGTATAAGTGACACTGATCGAGGTACCTCTACGGTCCACCAAGGTCTGAACCTTTCATCAGATTCTTCAAATTTAGAACCAAGTCTGCCCACAGTCTACATCCAGGAACCAAATGAATTCACACTGAAACAAAAAAGTAAGTTTTTAACGAAATGTGATTAATTCCATTCCTTATCCTATTAACGGTCTACCAAGAGAGACGAACAAAGAACTATCTCAAGAGAGACCTTCTTTAGTTTTATATAATTACGGAACTTTTCCGTCGGGGACTCCTTGCTATGCGTTTCGGTGGCACACCAACATCCACCGTAGGAACACTTACGACGACGACGGCGGAGGACCGTCCGTTCGGGGACGTCACGGAGTCTGGAAAGGAGTCCTTTCGGGGAGGGGAGGTCCCACGACGGAGAGGTTCGCCCCCTCAAGGTGGATGGGGTGGGGGCGAAACCTTTTTTCTCTCAAGGAAAATTCCACTTATACGGTTGTCCTAGAGTAACGAGTCAAGACCTTCTGTGAGGTAAGTGTTGGAAGGGCTAATTGAGAGTCTTCGGGTCCCTTACTAGGTCTATGAGTGTGTGTCTCTCTCTGTGTGTGTGTGTCCGTCGCTTATGGTCAACAACGGAAATCGAGGAATGACACTGAACCCTTAACACTTCGGGGTAAAAGACAACAGAAAAACATTAGAGTGAGTACCTTCTTTTGGGCATATATACCACCTGGGTGTGAAGTAGTGTAGGGACAAGTAGTGTAGTGAAGTGTCCGACGGGGTTCTTGTCCCTGGTCGCCTCTTCCCTTCTCCGGGAGCCTAAATCGGGTGACTACGGAGACTTTTGTCCTTCTCCAACAACCCCTCGTAAAACATCTAGAGTAAAAAGGGAAGTAGGTTTATAACTATTCCTAACTCAAGAACCCTTTAACATTGTCTTGTGTTCAGTGAAATCGGATAGGGTCGGATTAATAAAAAGATCAGAAAAAGGGGGTAGTAAAGTAAAAAATTTTAAATAAAAAATTAACTTCCTATTAACGAAATGTCTTAAAACAACAAAAGACAGTTTGGAGTTGTACTTAGTCGGTATCCATATGTAATAGGGGAGGGAAAACTTGGAGGGAGGGCAGAGGGAGGGGTAGGGTGGGGTGATCCAACTATGTCTCGGCGACAAACTCAAAGGACTCGGTATGTCGTTTAAGGGTAGCGGTCGGATTAAAGAATTGGATACTTCACCTCCATCTTTGACTCGATGGAACAGTCTAACAACATCCCTATTTTATACAGGTGTCAGTGAACTGTAATTTTTTACCGTTTTACCACCACCGTTTCCATCAACAACTTAAATTGATTAACACTGGAACCAGCATATTAAAGGTTCAAGGGTAAAGGAGGTAGACGACTTCACTCGTCACCGAAGAACGACTCATAGAAGGACGAGAACTTCTTCTTTTCATAGGGGTAGGGACTTCCACCTCACTCGGTTATCGACAACCTGAAGGAACCCACCTTCTTTGTGACCCGACGACGTACAAGTTGGAAAGACCCACCACCGCTACGGTTCCGTCCACCGTCTGACCTTAGTTGGGACGTCTGAGTCACAAATCGACCAACTGATTTCGAGCTAGCATTCGACCAGTTAATTGTGCCAGCGTTTCAAAGGTACGATCCAAACCCGGTTCAAAAGGGAAGGCCACGTTCCAAAGACCCTTCTTATCCGGGACAGAGTCATTCACCGGGACACGTCGAGTGAGTCTCACAACCACCCTAGACGGAGAACCTACACCTCTGGTCACTGGGACACCTACCAATGTGACCGAATTACACGAATTTATACGGTTCTACAGGGGTAAAATTTTTTAAGGAAAGACGACCGTGACACAGGGACACATATTCACGAAGACAGGAGACACGGACAAGTTCGACGGGAGACGGACCTCTTGGACGACGAAGGTCCTTATCCCACCGGAACGGACCGTTCTAGACCTGAACGTCCTCCTTGAGGCAACAAGGCAACCCCTCAGTCCCTACCTACTCCATCCCCGTCTAGACCAGTTCTTCTATATTTGTTTACGATCATCCCTCTCTCCGTCACTTTATTCGCCTTTCTAGAGGCTCTCAAACCTTCCAGAAGCCTCTATCTTCAAGGTCCTATTCGACCCGTCCAAACTCTGCAACAATTTCCCTCGTAGAAAGGACGGCGACTTTACTATTTTGTCCCTTTGTGCTCGGGGAGAGATCTACGTATCCGGGTTGAGGACCCAACCTCCTCGGAACCTTTCCTCGCCCTCAGTGAAAGGATGGTCCATTAAAGAAAATTTTCTACGGAAAAATCTAAGTCTTCCGTCAGTAAAGAGGAACGCTCGGTTAGGTGAGAAAGTCGTTCCTCACTTTTTATTTGATCATACATCAGAAGAAAATTTGACACATATTCGTAAATAGACACGTGAATCTCTTTTCAGAAAGAAGAGTGACCCGACGGTTCACGAGGAGGAGGACGACCCGACCGGAAAGAGTCCAAGAGTCGACGACAAGTCTCGTTTGTACGATTAATGACGGAGTTTGGAGGAAAGATTGAAGAATTTCCCGTGTGTAGGGAAAAGAAGGATGGTACACCTCTGAGGGGAATCTGTTTGATATATTACAAGAGCTGTCTCAATGTCGAAAGAAGCGGTCTATTGTTTCTTTCGGAGACTAATCTTAATAAAATTACCTCATATACATGGACACCCGTCTACTTTACGTTTGATACAAGGTCCTTTTTTGGTTTCAGACCGATTTGGTTTCTTTGAAGTGATCACTCCGGTCACAGCCGAAAGAGAATTCACCTCAATACTTCTCATGTACAATTGCATTGTTATATGTCAAGTTCTCGTCCTCTCTTTACCAGCTTGGGTCGGAAGATATATGAAATTATAAGATCTTCCCCAACCCCTACTTCCGACCAAAATTGAATTCAGCACCGCTCACTTACATAAAAGAACCCTTTGGACGAAACATAACGAAACTGAAACGGAGACATTTACACAATGACGACTTGGACCGCTGGTATTTGTGTTCTCCTAATCTCAATCCTTTAATATCTTGTAAATTTTGGGTGTCACTTGCCGGTCACAGACACGGGTGGTGTCGGTGTAAACTTCAAGTATGGTGTACGCCATTAATTTTGAAAGTTGAAACACCCGTGGAACCATCTTTATTAATGATCCTGGACATGATTATGATCATGTACAAATCTTTTGTAATAGCTACCTCTCTTTTTTTTTTCACCAATTCTTTTTCTTACACGGACCGGCCAAAAATTTTTTACGATAACATTATTTTTCTATGTGCAAGGTTTGGTCACGAACTCGCACCGTCGTCACGACCCGTCCGTGACCGCCGCGCGACAAGGCCCGAAGGACGAGGACCCACAGACGCGACGGCGACGGGTCGGAAGGCCCGGCCGGGTGTCCGGAGAGGGTGAGCCCCTTGCGGCGACCCGGAAGAAAAGGGGAAGCCAAAAATATGTCACAGAATCCTTAGGGGAGGTGAAGTAAATTTGTCTATGAGAAAAGAAAAAAAGGAAGTAACAGTTCGCACAAGACCCAACTGACCCCTCTGAAAACCAAACAAAAAGAACAATTAAAAGAACTTTCTTAGAGGTAGGAGGAGGAAAAAAGGGGTAGACCCATAACAAGGGTCAAATGACAACCCAACACCCCCCGCCCCGCGCTTAAACTCCGAATTCGATTACTTGACCGGGGTCCGACCAGAACACCTCCTCTCCCCATCGGCCGGGCCGGGACCTCCGGGACCAGAAGAGAGGACACCTCAAGAAGCGACGGACGGTCAGGTGGTCGTGCGTCGAAGGGACGTGTCGAGCGGGGTCCTTCCTCGAGCCTCGGAGGAGAGGAGCGGGCGACAGAGAAGTAAAAAGAGAAAAACACAGAAGAGAGAGAAATCCGACGGACATAAACTCCGTCCTTACCTCTCTTTCTCGGGCGACTTGCATTCCGTCCGTTTAGGTCCTCTACAGTCGTTGCTTGGTCTTGTACAGAAATTGACCCAAAAAAAAGGAAGAAAGGTGAAATCCTATTTATTCTTTTAGTAGTCCTTTTTTCGAATGATCGTCCCTAAATAAAAATTTTCGTTCCAAATTCAATATAGATCCTCGGTGAAACTAATTTTTTTTTCGGATCAGAGATGGAACATGGAACGTTCTGACAGGGATTATTATTTTAGCAGTGACCCCGTTATCTCTTATTAGTCAAATTAAGTTTTATTACATCTGGGCACACAAGGTCTTTCCAAAGATCAAAATGGAAGTCAATGGGTCTTTTACAGTAAACCTTAATTTGGGAAAGGAGTAGTAAGGTTTCAGGTTTCGTAAGAGAAGAATTTACCTGAAAAAGTTTCCGGGGAACACAAGAGGGGAGGAGTCTTAGGTCGACGTGTCTACGACCTTCCCGAGGGGAAGGTGGTACGGACGGGTCACTCCCAGGGGGGCGAAGAGGTGTGTGTGGATCCTGGGTGTTCTGTGTAGAGTCTGGGGACAGAGTCTCGAGGTACCGACAGCGAATAGTGGTTTAGGATAACTAAAATAGGGTTTTAGAGATTTACGTCGGAGAACTTACGTAAATACGGGGGTGGGGGGTATGGGTCTGAGAGGGTACTGTGGGGATTGAGTTGTCACCCGGTAGAAACTAGGGTGGAAGGACGAGTAGTCGAGAGGTAGGGAAGTCTTGGACGAGGTGACACAGTCGGGAGGTGTGCGCGTTCACGAACGAGGATGTTCCGTCGAACAAGGAAGACGGGACTGTAGACTCACAAAAGGACTGGACGGAGTGATTCAGTCCCTGGGGTCAAGATTCGGGATTTCATGATAAATATGGAACTGTGTAGTGTTAAAACCTCAGAATGAACGTTCGGGAAGACATCCAGGGGGTTCCCGTCCGAAAACTAGAAGTCAAGTCGGGAGAACGGACCGTGCATCCGTCCATTTTAAACAACGTACTTATCTTTCCTTTTTATTAATATAAAGACTTCAAGTATGGTAAATTCTTCTTATAGTTTCGTTTCCGGTGACTATTAGTTTCCGTGGAACTCTCAGAGAAAAGAAAGTTGGAAATCTCGTCAACTTTACAATCTCCCTTTCTATTCCTCATCTCTTTTGAACTCGGTTATTTCTGGTTTGATTAACCCAAGAATGATTAAAGGAAGATTGGGTACAAAGGTCAAAGAGCCGAAACGTCAAAATGGGACATCTGCGTCTTAACTGTACAATTATTCCGTTTAAATTTCAGGGTTCTCGTCGAGTAATCCTTCAGTCTTAGGAAAGAAGTAAAAATCATCTCATTGAGCATAAATCATCTCATTGAATATAAAGTACTAAGACATTTCTTCATGGTCGGACCCAAACATAACAGTCGGTCACCAATGATTGGAAACGTAGACTACCTTCATGTTGTCTACACGGAATGAAGATTGTGTGAAATGTACACTCTTAGGCCTGAACATTTTGTCGTCGGTGTTCTTTTCTATACATACACTATCTTAGAAGATCTCTTTTCTGTAGGAAGGGGTCGACGCATGATTACAAAAGTAATAAACGAACGACTTACTTTTTTACTTGTTTAGGCAGTATCTTTTCGCACACGTGACATTATAAAAGTACACGAGTTCCAACTCCCATTTAAGACCGGAGAAGACAAACCGTCTACTTCACGTTTTTTTTATTCTTCCCTGTCTTTTTGTCAGGAATTTAGAGTGTGGAACATGGCACTACGTTTCGTAGCATTGACGTCACATTTGGGTAGACGTTCACGTTTCTGTTATCCTTCCCTTGAGCCCTGTCCCCGGTCCCGCCACGACTCTCTGCGACGGAGTCGTCGTCGTGGAACTAAAACTGGAACCAGTGCAACAGACACAACACGAGGTGAAGACTCCGGTCAGTGGGGTGGGGGTTGGGGGTGAGTTGGTGTAAAAAATATCCAAATATTACACCAAACTTTTCGAAAGAGTCTCTTTGATTATAAAAAGTCTTTGATAATAAAAGTCGTCGTCTTGGTAAGTAAAACTGAACTTAAAAATACCCTCCACTTACCCTTAGATTTACTTATCAAAATCAGGTTTAAAAAGATAGACTTCTTAGTCAGCCCAATCTCTCTCAAACACGCACACGCAAAAGAGAGGACCAAAGGTCCCCTTCGTCTCCTGAGACAGGACCCCCAGCCCCCTCTACTTGGCGGTCCGGGTCCACGCACCACTTCTCCTCGTCCTAACGGACGACCCGGAGTCGGGTAGCATCACTCCCTAGGTCTTCGTCACCGTCTTTACTCTAATAAGATTGCACTCACTCCCTCAACGTATTGTTCCCGCCCCTGTCAGACCCTCTTGCCACCGAACCTCCCATCGGCCACTGTGACCATGTCCACCGTCCGGTCCGACTCCCCGGAAACGGGGTGAGACCAACACGAGTCGAATGCCGTGAAAACCGGAGGACGATCACAAATTAAACATGAACTGACGGAATAAGGAACGAATAAATGTGGAAGGGAAGGTTACGTCTTCACGAAGTGTTTTGTAATTTTAAGGGTGTTTAGACATAATAAGTTCCTATCTTCATCTTTCTCTTAACTTTACTTTTATTATCGATTATCACTCTCAGGGACCACCACCATTTCTCAGCCGACGGTCACGTCCTCTGGACCCAAGCTAAGGACCCAACCCTTCTAGGGGACCTCGTCCCGTACCGTTGGGTGAGGTCGTAAGAACGGACCTTTTAGGGTACCTGTCTCCTAGGACCACCCATTGTCAGGCACCCTAGTTTGTCTCAGCCTGTGCTGAATCGTTGATTGGGAGGTGGTCATCGATTGTCATCGATTCTCTGCGTCACAACTCTCTAAACCGGTTGTCGACAAGTATGTGTGGGGGTCTCCACTTTATGATACCTTTGTCTGTGTGTCGCTTGGTTCGATGTCTTTCTGCCTGTTGTCTGTGAGTCCTGGTGGGTCCCAGACGACAAAGTCCGCCATGGGATTTCCTTTTTTAATCAAGGTTTTTCGTCAAAAATTTGAATTAAACAGATTGTCCTAGATGAACCATACACAATACAGACAAAAAATGTATTGATGGTTTTTGCTCTGTGTAATATCTGCTGTACAAAAATATTCGGATCGTGAATGTATTTGAGATCAAATACTTTGTGAGAGTGGCAATGAAACTTGTTGAAATACTTTTCCTTCTGTTCATCTGGGAACTTCCCGTGTCCCCGATTGGAGTCATATCGACTACCGGTCGAGAGGTGTGGGAACCGAAGAAGTGAAGACGTCTAAGTTGGTCGGTACCCGACTTTGGTAGGTGTCTAGTAGTGGTCGTCAAGTTTGGACTGAACAGGCTCCCAGTCGCCACAACAATAGGGGTAAAACGTCTACTATTTTAACTCCACCATTGAAAAAAACCGAAAAATATGGAGTCCAAGAGAAGGGTAACCGGGGACACGACGAAGTGTGCACCCATCATAAAAGTAATCTGGTAGACACAAATAAGATTTTTCGGTCTGCCTGGACTTCGAGAACAGAATTCCGTGTGTCAATCGACAATCGGTCACGTACGACGACTGTATTTACTACCGTAAATTTGATCATAGCAGTATTAAAAAAGTTCTACATTACCAAAACGACCTTGTCGATACTCTGTATCTACGATGAAACAATATCATGCTTCTACGAGAAGCATCGTATCTCATTCACGTGCACCTTTCCGGGTCACAGAGAGCGGAGTCTCCGCCGTCTTCGGGACTACCACGAGACCCGACACCCCACTCGAGGTCTACGACCGTGGGAGGTGGGTGCAGCAACTCTTACCACTCACCGGCCTTTTGAGGGTCGATCAGAGTGTCCGAAAGCCCTTTGTATTTCTCTAATAGATTGAGGCTTCTTCGTCCTTGGGTTTTGTCTCACGTCGAGAACGTCCACCTGGCGCAGTGACGGTGCACCGACCTCCACTGGCGACCCCCGTTTCCGAAGACAGGATCTATGCCTTCCGCCTTAATTCTCCTTTCCTTCGAGAGTGACCACCGGTCTTTAATTGTACATGGTACAAGGTGTACAAGGGTCGAGACGGTCGTCATCGAAAAATCAACTACAACTTCTCATCGGAGCAATCAGAAGAGGTGCGAGTTCACACAGTCCGTAGCAGAATAAGGTAGGCCGGTGTAAGTGTCAAGGACGTGACACGGTCCGGGACCCCTATGTTCTTACTCAGAGCGTCAAAGACCCTCCACCCGTCTATACGAGGACATTCGTCCTTGTCTTCGTACACGCCACGACCCGTTTTCGGTGGAACCCGTGTCGTCACCGTTGGAGACACTAGCAACTTCGAGGTTATCTCGACTAACAGCGGTCGTGATTATTCTGGGACTGGGTTTACGAAGCCACGTGTCTCCGACGAGTCTCTATGAGTAATTTTGTTTCGTTAATAAGTCCAGTGACGACGTAGAGTGTCCTTTCTGCAAAGACACTCACTTCTCCGTACATTTTAAGAGGGAGACTCTAAGACGGGGACGTCAAACGGTGGAGATCAGTTACTCGGGACGGAGACCCGTCACTGTTCCCGACCACTTTCCCAATCCCTCCCACAAACCGATGAAAGAGAACAAATTTGTACAGGATTTCGATTCCTATATAAAATATCAAATAAAGGGTTCTAAATGTCATAGTGTTTTACGTCTCAACGAAATTTTTATTGGAAATAAGGTGGGGGATTTATTTACTTTCTAAGTGACAACTTTATTAACCTGGTAACGAACAAACTTTTTCATGAAACTAAATAATTATCGTTGGTACTGACTTTTCAGGGTGACACACAGACGGGACACACCCCTCGTCATGACACACCTGAATTGAGAGGATCCTTACTCATGATAATTTGAACGTTGTTGTCACCGTACTTTTTGTTCCTGTAAATCGACATGTGACTGCAATCACGTAATAAACGTGATACCCTCTTACCATAGGATTGAAGAAGTCCATTTTTCACTTCTTATTTTTAGGTCAACCTTCGTCATAACCGAACCCATAACTAAAATCCTATCTTTCCCACTAGTCTGTGTCTTCGACAATCCCTTTAAAAAATATAAAATAGAAGTCGTGGACCGTACATCCTTCATGAAAAGTTTACGATCCATCAACTCATTTACTTCCCCTGATCTTCCGTCGTGACACACCATATTTCTTACCAACTTGAACCTCAAGTCTTCTTCTCTTAGAAATCAAGATTCAAGACCATGAAGATCAATACACTAGGAGTCGTCCAGTAGAACGAACATCAGACAAAGAACTTGGTCCTTTTTTTTTTCAGTAACTTCTGTCTGGCTCCCGGGGAATATCAAGGTCACAGTGACTAGACTACGGTCTTAAACGGATTCTTTTTCACTCACTCTAAAACAATGTAGCTCCTTACATTCCTTCTATTTGTCAGCGAAGAGCGTGACACTCAAAGAGTCCTTTAGGGGTGAGCGCCCAAAAGGCAGTGCCGAGATCACGGAACGGTGTTGGAGGCACCGACTTTTCTGTGAGCGAAAGAACGTCAAGACATCCACTGTTCAAGGTGTGTCAGAGTGATCCAAGTTCAATTCCACAACCGCCCCGACACGAGGAAAGACCTCCGAGGTCTCTTCTCAAAAAGAGCAGAAAAGGTCAAACACTTCCGGCGGGCGTAGAACCGAGTGCCGGGGAAGGAGGTGGCAATTTTGGTCGTCGCGATGTAGAGAGACCAGGACGAGAGCAGTAGCGGTAGAGGGACCGCGGACACTACGACTAAGAAGACCCTCTCCAAGAAAGGAAAATACCTGGGTGCACTAATCTAACCCCGGTGGACCTATTAGGTCGTTTGTGAGGGGCAGACTCCGGGAACTGACTTGGTGTAGACGTCCCAGGTTCCGGTATTCCGTCTCGAAGAGTCCTACTCCAGCCTGTAGACACCCACAGGCCGGATGGAGAATACCGGGTGACAGACGTAATCAGACGTTCCCCCGTCTTCGTATTACCTTTTTCGTGAGTGACCGTGGGTCCTTTGGACTTTAAGATGGAGTCGGTCAGTATCCTAGAAACAAAAGGGAGTAGATTTTTCAAACCCTCAACTTTAACCTGGTCACTAAGAGTTTGACATAACCTCGTAGTCTTAACGGACCTCCGAACTGGACTCCGAACTCTTGAACATAAAAACAACAAGACACCACTTTATTCTGTTGTATTTTAAATGGTAGGATCGGTAAAAACAAAGTCGAAATCGTAGTAAGGGAGGTTTCTTGTGGGTCCTGACTAGAGGAAGTCTTACCTGACCAACCTAGAGGAACGTCAGGTTCCCTGAGAGTTCTCAGAAGAGGTTGTGCTGTCAAGTTTTCGTAGTTAAGAAACCGTGAGTCGAAAGAAGTGTCAGGTTGAGAGTGTAGGTATGTACTGGTGTCCTTTTTGGTATCGGAACAGATCTACCTGGAAACAACCGTTTCGTTACAGAGACGAAAAGTTACACGGTAGATCCAACCAGGATTCAAAAGAAGGTTCCTCATTCGCAGAAAATTAAAGTACCGACGTTAGTGGTAGACGTCACTAAAACCTCGGGGTTTTTATTTCAGACTGTGACAAAGGTGACAAAGGGGTACTTCACTACCCTGGTCTACCGGTACTAGAAGCAAAAGACTTACAACTCGAAATTCGGTTGAAAAAGTGAGAGGAGGAAGTGAAAG
>SJYO01013451.1:0-35700 GCA_006410555.1 Capra ibex | reverse complement strand
CAGTAGACGTATAGACTCCAATAACTATAAAGAGGGCCGTTAGAACTAAGGTCGAACACAAAGAAGGTCAGGTCCAAAGAGTACTACATGAGACGTACATTCAATTTATTCGTCCCACTGTTATATGTCGGAACTACCTGAGGAAAAGGTTAAACCTTGGTCAGACAACAAGGCACAGGTCAAGATTGACGACGAAGGACTGGACGTATGTCCAAAGAGTTCTCCGTCCAGTCCACCAGACCATAAGGGTAGAGAGAGTCTTAGAAGGTGTCAAACAACAGTAGGTGTATCAGTTTCCGAAACCGTATCAGTTATTTGGTCTTTATCTACAAAAAGACCTTGAGAGAACGAAAAAGGTACTAGGTCGTCTACAACCGTCAAACTAGAGACCAAGGAGACGGAAAAACTTTTGGTCGAACTTGTAGACCTTCCAGTGCCAAGTGCATAACGACTTCGGACCGAACCTCTTAAAACTCGTAATGAAACGATCGCATACTCTACTCACGTTAACACCCCATCAAACTCGTAAGAAACCGTAACGCAAAGAAACCCTAACCTTACGTTTGACTGGGAAAGGTCAGGACACCGGTGACGACTCAAAAGGTTTAAATGAGCGTATAACTCACGTCGTGAAAGTGTCGTAGTAGACAATCCTAAACTTTGTCGAGTTGACCTTAAGGTAGTGGAGGCGATCGAAACAAGTATCACTACGAAAGATTCTGGGTGAACTGAAGTGTAAGGTCCTACAGACCGAGATCCACTCACTAGTGTGGTAGTACTAATAGAACCAGAATTCTGAAACCACGACCCTCCCTAACTCCCGTCCTCCTCTTCGTCTGTAGTCTCCTACTCTACCGACCTACCGTAGTGACTGAGCTACCTGCACTCAGACTCACTTGAGGCCTCAACCACTACCTGTCCCTCCGGACCGCACGACGCTAATTACCCCAGCGTTTCTCAACCTGTACTGACTCGCTGACTTGATTTGACTTGACTTGGTAAAAACAATAAAAAATAATTTCATGTCAACTAAATGTTATAGTACAATCAAAGTCCACAGGTCGTGTTACTAAGTCAATATATAACACACACACATATATACGTAATATATATACATAAGAATTTATAAAAAGGGGAATGTATAACAATGTTTTATAATTCATAGTAAAGGACACGATATGTAAATATAGGGGTGGTCTACTAAGGAAAAAGAGGTGTAGGAGAGATCGTGAATAATAAACGTCACACCAAAAAAACACAAAAAAAAAAAAAAATTACTACCGATAAGACCGGTCTCACTCAATCATGGAGTAACGTCAAAACTAAACGTAAAGAGATCATTAATCGCTACAACTCGTAGAAAAGTACACGGATAACCGACAGACATACAGAAGAAATCTCTTTACAGATAAATCTAGAAGACAGGTAAAAAACTAATCCACCAAATAAAAAAACTATAACTTGACGTACTCGACAGACATATAAAACCTTTAATTAGGGAACAGTCAACGTAGGAAAAGTTTATAAAAGAAGACATCCAAGAGAAGAGTAAAACAAATACCAGAGGAAACGACACGTTTTCGAAAATTCAAATTAAACTAGGGTAAACAAACAAAGGCAATGAGAACCTCCGCTTAGGTTTCTATAACGACGTTAGATACAGTTTCTCACAAGACGAGCACAAAAGGAGATCTTCAATATAAATATCATAGGTCAGTATGTAAATCCAGAACTCAGATAAGACTCAAATAAAGACATCTATCACAATCTACGACAAAGCGAAAGTAAGAAAGAACAAAGAGCCGACACGGGGCGACGTCCACTGAGATCAGCAACACGGATGTCTGAGACGCCACGTCCACGGCGCCGACACTACGCACCCGAATCAACGGGGCTCCGTACGCCCTAGACGGGACTGGCCCCTGTTTGGGTACGGGGGACGTGACCTTCGTACCTCAGGATTGGTGACATGGAGGTCCCTTAAGGACTAACATAAGAAAAACTACACTACTATCACCCTAACAAAAGAATTAAAGAGAAAGACTGGAAAACAACAGTGACACATAAACATCGTTACGTCGTCGAAAGACACATAACTAAAACAAAACATAGGACCTGAAATGACTCAAGTGACGACTCGAGATCATTAAAAGACAATCATAGAAATCTTAAAAGGTCCAAATGACACAGTAGACGTTTGTAACTGTCAAAATGAAGAAAAGGTTGCACTTAAGGAAAAGAAAAAGAAGAGACTAACGACACCGATCCTGAAGGTTTTGATACAACTTATTTTCACCTCTCTAACCCCCAGGAACAGAACAAGCACCAGAAGCTCCTTCACAAAAGTCGACAAGTGGTAGCTCAGACCACCATCGACGTCCAGATTGGCAAAAAACAACAACAACAAACGACACGGTGTGTAGCACGTCCCAGAGAACCAAGGGGTCGGTCCATGACTCGGGTACGGGGAACGAGACCCTCATGTCCGAGAAGTGGTGACCTACCGGCTCCTTCAGGACCGGATTGACAAAGATTCACGTATCAAGTCACTACAATTTATGGAAGTGACCAGTGGTGGTATGAAAGGGTATCGAGAAAAGTCGAATATCTTGACTTAGAGACATAGTCAACCTGTTCTGAGGTGTCAAAGAGGAGGAAGATCTGGTACCGTTGGTGGTCATACGATGATAATAAGATTTATGGAGTATCTTCAACTCAGTACACAGGGAACTAAGAACGACTGACTGAATGAAGTGAACAGGAGTTCCACGTCGCACACAGTCTTAAAGGAAGGAAAAATACTGGTTTATTATAAGGTAACATACACATATGACATGCAGTGATAGGTAAGTAAGTAGTTACCTGCGTACTCAATGAAGGTGTAAAATCCATAACACCTATTACGACGATACTTGTTCCCACATGTCTATGGAAAAATCTGAAACGAAAGTAAAACCACTCTACATATGAGGTTCACCTGAACGACCTAGTACACCCTTAAGGCAAAAGTAAAAGACTCCTAGACGACATATCAAAGGGTCACAAACACGATAAAGTGTACGGGTGGCCACCACGGGTGCACAAGGTCAAATAGGTGTCGGAGTGGTTGTGGCAACAAAGGACAAACTAGCATCAATACTCACACTGCACCATAGAGCAAAACCAAAACTAAACGTGAAACAATGACTACTCACTACAACTCGTAAAAAAGGACAAAAAACCGGTAAACAGATGGAGTAAACCTTTTCAAAGATGAGTTCAGGTACCGGGTAATAACTTTATCCAACTCCAAAAAACAAAACGAACCCCCAAAACAACAATAAAACCACCTCAAAATCCTCAAGAGATGTCTAAGACCTATAATTAGGGAATAGTCTATGTACTAAAAACTTATAAAAGAGGGTTGAACATCCAACGGAAAATTGAGACAACTGTCATATAAAACTACATGTTGTAAAAATTTAAAAGTATTTCAAATTAAACAGATGAAAAACAATACACCCCGAAACCCAAGTATTATTTTTTTTTTCTAGTAACGGTCAGGTTACAATACTTTATAACCGCAGTACAAAAGGGGTTTCTCGAAATAACAAAATCCAGAGTGTAGATCCAGGAAGTAGGTAAAACTCAACTAAAAACACAGACGACAATCCTTTTCCGGGTTGAAGTAAAAAAACGTACACTTATAAGTGAAAAGGAACGTGGTAAACAACGTTTCTGACAGGAAAGGGGTAACCTACTAGAACCGTGGGAACAGTTTTCAACAAACTAGTATATACCTTCCCAAATAAAGACCCGAGAGATAAGATAGGACAACCAGCTATAGACAAAAATATGGTTACGGTACGACAACTAATGACATCGAAACTTCAATCTTCGTACTCAGGAGGTCAAAACAAGAAAAAGAAAGTTCTAACAGAACTGATAAGTCAAAAGGAATTCTAAGGTACACCCTTAAGGGACCGTCAGGTCACCAATCCTGAGGTACGAAAGTCACGACTCCCGGATCCAGGCTAGGGATCAGTCTCTTGATTCTAGGACGTTCGATACTCCGAGTCGTTGTTGTTTTTTCTAAGATGTACTTAAAATCCTATCGAAAAAACCGAAAACGTTTTTTGAAACAACCTTAAAACTAACACAACTGAGACACCCAGTGAGATATCTATAAAATTATTATGATTTAAAAGATTAGGTAAGATTAGGCACTCGTATCTTACACAAAGGTAAGCACAGAAGAAATTAAGGAAAACCGTCACAAAACATCAAAAGTAACGTGTTCAGAAAGTGAAGGTATCAATTATGAATTCATAAAATAAGAAAAACTACGATAGTTCTTAGTTTGACAAAAACATTAAAGGAAAAGTCTAACAAACACATATCTTTCCGTTGACTAAAAAGACACAATTGAATCATAGGACGATGAAACGACTTAAGTAAATAATCAAGATCCCCAAACACACACAACACACACTTGAGATCTCAAAAGATATTTGTATTCCAAGTATAGAAGTTCGTCTATTGATGGAAAAAGAAAGGTCAAACTTGGGGAAAATAAAGAAAGAGAAAGGATTAACAAAACCGATCTTGAATAATACAACTAATGTTCACCACTTTCGGTCACAAGAACAAAACGAGGAGTAGAATCTTCTTTGTGACGAACCAGTAAGTGGTAACTCATACTACAAGGAACATCCAAAAAGTATCATAAAGAAAACAAAGGAAAATAAGGATCAAACAACTTACAAAGAATAGTATTTTCCCACAATTTAAAACAGTCTACGAAAAAGACGTAGAGAACTCAAGTACGTCAGTAAAGGACGTACAGTAACGACGACGACGATTCAGCGAAGTCAGCACAGGCTGAGACACGCTGGGGTGTCCACCGTACATCGCACAATGTGACTAGGCAAAGACAAACACTTGGTAGGAACGTCAGGTCCTCACTTGGAGTGAACCAGTCCTATATATTAGAAAGGTACACGACAACTTAAGACAAACGATCACAAAACAACTCCTAAAAACGTAGTCACAAATATTTCCTTTAAGCAGACATCCCAAACACACAGAGACACACACACAAACAGAAAAAGACCGAAACCATAGACGATCACGACCGGAGTAATCTTACTAAAACTTCTATAGGGGAAGAGAAGTCAAAAACCCTCTTCAAAGTGTTCCTGTCCATAAGTCAAGTCAAGTCAGCGAGTCAGCACAGGCTGAGAAACACTGGGGCACTCAACGTCGTGCGGTCCGGAGGGACAGGTAGTGGTTGAGGGCCTCAAGTGGGTTTGGGTGTAGGTATCTCAACCACTACGGTAGGTCGGTAGAGTAGGAGCCAGCAGGGGAAGAGGAGGACGGGGGTTAGGGAGGGTAGTAGTCTCAGAAAAGGTTACTCAGTTGAGAAGAGCACTCCACCGGTTTCATGACCTCAAAGTCGAAATCGTAGTAAGGGAGGTTTCTTGTGGGTCCCAACTAGAGGAAATCTTACCTGACCAACCTGGAGGAACGTCAGGTTCCCGGAGAGTTCTCAGAAGAGGTTGTGGTTTCAAGTTTTCGTAGTTAAGCCCTCCACCCTCCCCCCCAAGTACAAACCCTTGTGTACATTCTTAATTTCTAAAATTTTAATTTTTTTTTTTTTGTTTTCGTAGTTAAGAAGCCGTGAGTCGAAAGAAGTGTCAGGTTGACAGTGTAGGTATGAACTGATGACCTTTTTGGTATCGGAACTGATCTACCTGGAAACAACCGTTTCATTACAGAGACGAAAAGTTATACGATAGATCCAACCAGTATTGAAAGGAAGGTTCCTCACAGAAAATTAAAGTACCGACGTCAGTGGTAAACGTCACTAAAACCTCGGGGTCTTTTTATTTCCTGTCCATAATCAAGAAAGAATTTGTGACCCACTTTAAATGGTTACTTCGGTAGTAGTCTAGGTCCCGCAAAGAAAAAACCCTCGAAAAACTAAATTGGAACCATCTAAAACACAAAAACCTTTAAACAGGTAAAGTACGTCTAACAGGTCGAATGACCACATGTCAACGAGTGTCATGAGAGAAATTAGGAAAAATAAAGACATCTTAGTTATCACTGTAGGAGTCAAACCAAAAAGAGACAAGCATCAGACAAGAAGAGACAAAGTAAATAGAAACAAAGTTAGGAATAATAGAGGAAGGAAGGAGATCGAAACCCAAATCAAACAAGAAAAACATCAAGGAATTGAATGTTTTGACACCACAACCTCTTCTGAGAATTCTCAGGGAACCTGACGTTCCTGTAGGTTGGTTAGGTAAGACTTCTAGTCGGGACCCTAAAGAAACCTTCTTTACTACGATTTCGACTTTGAGGTCATGAAACCGGTGGAGTACGCTTCTCAACTGAGTAACCTTTTCTGAGACTACTACCCTCCCTAACCCCCGTCCTCCTCTTCCCCTGCTGGCTCCTACTCTACCGACCTACCGTAGTGACTGAACTGTCTGCACTCAGACTCACTTGAGGACCTCAACCACTACCTGTCCCTCCGGACCACACGACGCTAAGTACCCCAGCGTTTCTCAGCCTGTACTGACTCGCTGACTTGACTTGAATATTTTTTTTTCAATCCAACGGACGTGAACCGACCCTCACCCTCTACCCGTCTTAGTTGACGGTAAAAGGTAGGTGCAGATGGACCCTTAAACGTCCGGAAGTCGTCTGAGGTCCCGAGGCCTCGTCAATGTAGTCCATCTAAGATGGTCACGTCAATGACAGACTTACACCTCTGTCCAAGGGTCACGAGGGATGAGATGTTAGACGGGTCTTAGGGGTTTAGACGCAAAAATTGTGTAAAGGTCCACTACGGTTGCGACGACCAGGTCCCTGGTGTGAAATTCTTCGGGACTTGATTTGCGATAATTCGGGAAAGAGATTCCGGGCTTATCCGGGACGTCCCAGACAGAAGAGACCTTCATTATCATTTAATTAACGTACCAACACAAACAAAAAAAAAAAAACCAAAACAAAAAATTAATCTTCTTCGTAGTAAAATGACTACAGTAAAGGATCACTCCCTTAAACGAAAAAAAAAAAAATTCCTCTTTTTACCCCGGACACCCGACCAAGACCCGTTCTTCAAAACACTTCGGGACGGTCCCTGTGTCCCCGCACACAACTCCACCCTTCCTTTACCCGTCACAAGTCTGGGTTCCCCTACTGTTCCGACGAGACGACCACCGAGTAACAGCCGGACACAGACCGTGTACCCACAGAACCCAGTCCAAACGACTCGTGAAAACTGGGTCGGTGACAATTTTCGGACCTAATTGTGTAAGTTGGGAGGGTGGTAGAGACACTCCGTCGAGTATGGTCGTCCAGGTGTGGACGTCCGACTTCTCTGCTTCCAATCTTGAAACTGGCTCTTGTCGTGTTTCTACCCGTCGTCACCTCAGTGAATTGGTTCCTCACTGAACCTAAGGTCTCAGGTGTGGACGTCGGTTTATGTCGTCCCGGAGCCCATGACCCAGGGAAGGACGAACAGTCCTATAAACCTGACGTCCAATGTCTCAATTTGATTTCTCTCTCTCTCTCACACACACACACTCTCTCTCTCTCACTCTCTCTCTCTCTCACACACACACACTCTCTCTCTCATACACTCTCACTCACTCTCTCACACACTCACACTCTCTCACACATACACACTTTCTCACTCTCACACACACACTTTCTCACTCTCACAAACACTCTCACACACACACACACTCACACACACACACACTCACACTCACACACTCTATCACACACACTCACACACTCTCACACACACTCACTCTCTCACACACACACTCACACTCTCTCACACATACTCACACACTCTCTCACACACACACTCACACACTCACTCACACACACACACACTCACTCTCACACACTCACACACACTCTCTCACTCTCACACACACACACTCTCACACTCTCTCTCACACTCACACACTCTCACACACACTCTCTAACACTCACACACTCCCACACACACACACTCACACACACTCTCTCACACACACTCTCACACACACACACTCACACACACACACTCTCTCTCATACACTCTCTCTCACTCTCTCACACACACACTCACACTTTCTCTTTCACACACACACACACACTCTCTCACACATACACACTTTCTCACTCACACACATACACTTTCTCACACAAACACTCTCACACACACACACTCTCACTCTCACACACTCTCTCACTCTCACACTCTAACACACACACACACTCACTCTCACACACACTTTCACACTCACACACACACTCACACACACACTCACACACACTCACTCTCACACACACATACTCACACACTCTCTCACTCTCTCACACACACTCACACACACTCTCTCACACACACACTCTCACACTCACACACTCACTCACACACACACTCTCACTCTCTCACACACACTCACTCACACACACACTCTCACACACTCACACACACACACACTCTCACACACACTCACACACACACACACTCTCTCTAACACACACACACACTCTCACACACACACACTCTCACACACACACTCTCTCTCTCTCACACACACAATTAGTTGTCCAGATCTGTGTTTCAACAGGACCACGAGTCAACACAGGGTCTTTAGGTCTGAGACAGGCGGCAGTGCGACGTCACGAGTCGTGCAACCCGCGACAGAGGAACACCACTGTCTACCAACACTGCCTAGAGTGGTAGGGGAGGAGTGTCTCCGGCTCACTCTTCCGCTGACTGAGAGGACGAATGACAGGGAACCATCTCCGGATTTGAAAGAGTCTTCAAGACAAGAAAAGTCTGAAGTGATGGTCTCACAAACTGTGTGGGTAAGGAGTCACCGGTGGTCCCGTTCCTCCCGGGCCTCACACTCGGGGGACCCACCGACTGGCAAGTCCCGAGGAAATCCTCTTCCCCATACCGTCTTCCCCGACGCCCACCGGCACCTCCTCAACCGGTGTAAGGAAGAGAGGCCGACGACTAACTCTGGAACCAAGACTTCCCTGGGACACCGTGACTGTTCCCGACGGACGCCGCGACGGTTGGCGGGAACCGAATGGGACCCGGTCCTTCAGAATAAGGAACCGTTCCCACACTCCCGCGCACCAATACGTACGGTCTTCCTACCGCGAGACGGTCCCGAGAAAGTCGCGGGACAGACGGGGCCACCGGAGACCTCCTCCGGTCCACACCGGTCGGTCCTGGCCGAGACTGGCCCGCGCCCAAAGAGGGGAAGAGTCCGAGGTCCGTGGAGCAGACTCTCGCCCCGATAGTGTCCGACCGATACTGGTCTGCCCCGTGTAGGTCGCTACGGGCGGCGCCACGTCCCGTTGAACCCCGGTGCGACACCGACGTAGGCACATCAAGAGGCAGTCGCAGTCGTAGTCCCCGCGAGCTAGGTCGAGTGACAGTGGGAGGACGACGGCGACACCCAATCCCCACAGGTGCGGTACCGAGGCAGGTCCGCCCGAAGTGTTCGGGGCGAGACACTCCGCAAGGACTGACGACGTCCGGACACTCGGTGTACCTGGAATTACCCGACGGCAGGGTCCGTTGTCTCGTTTCTGCCTTCCCGCGGGAAACCAAAAGAAACAGGGACCTCCCCACGCCACACACAACCCACCCCCCGTAAAAGGTGTTCACATTGACGAATACCTCGTGAAAATAAAAAGGATCTAAATTCTTGTTCACAGGTGGAGCAAGTCCATCGGAGTAGATACACCGGAGTGGATGGCCTTCTCAGACGTGGAAACGAGTCACCCCGGTCACCCCGAGTAATGTGTTTACACTAAGAACAACTGTGTCCTGCTCGTGCGTGCCCGTCGGCGTAGTGTGCGATCTCCACACGGGGTGAAATACTTTTGGACTCGTATCCTCCTCCTTGCAGAGTTAATGTCCTAGTGCAGAGTCGGTCTTTAAGTACCGTCCAAAGGATCACGGAAATTTTATCCTAAACCCACATTTTTATGGCACACGTGTGTCCTCGGGCGTAAAAGACTTTTCTCTTTATATGAACATAACCCGTAAACCCTATTCGTCTTATTTTTATTTAAGAAGAATGTTTTTATCCTTGACCTTTGGTTTAAGGTGAAAATTAAGATTTTCTGAATATATATATTGAGATGATAGAGTGGGAGAGGAGGATGGGGTCTGAAGGTGTCGTCTTTATCTGTCCGTCCTAGACATTCGTCGAGTGACTTTGCCACTCTTACCTCCCTTCCGTGAGTACCCCCCCGCCCGTCGTCCTCGTGGTCTCCGTCCCGACCCCCGGACACACAACAAGACAAACTAAATAAACACCTGCAACCCTCCGGACCGGACTTTGTGACGACGACCTACCGCAGGTGCTACACCAGTCACTCACCGCCAATCTTTAACTGTCGGGCAGGACGGCGGTCTGAGGTCATTGGCGTCTCTGTGTGCGACTCCAGACTGACCACCCCAGACCCCGTCCGGACCTCCTCTCCCACAGACCCTACGACTGTGCGGACTGAAGAAGGAGGGAACGTCTTTACAAGGGTGACGGTCCTCCGTCCACGGTGGAACCCGACGATGTTGTTTCCGACGAGGAAGGCTATGGTAATGGGCACACGGTAACTGCGTCCATTCTACCCTGGTGCCCGGGGACAAGTCTTGTAGACTTCCCATCCTGTACGTGACACTAAGAGACAGAAGAAATAACGAACAAAACAGAGTAGATTGGGACAAGATAAACATTTAAGACTTCCTTACGTCTCTTGCATGATTTTTACTTAATTTACCCCACTGAAAAAATTATTCAAAACATTAAGCATTTTCTAAGTTGAATTCACATGTTAAGTCACTAAAAATGGTAGTGTAAGTGTAGCACCACGTCCGCGTTTGACGTCAATTGAAATCTCGTGAAAGTAGTGGAGACTTTGAGGACGGGTAACCGCCAGAGAGCGGGAGACGGGTGACCGTCGGTACTCAGCGAAAGATAGAGGCACCCAGACAGACGAGACCTGCAAAGTACATGCACCTCAGTGTGTTGTACGCCAGAAGTACTGCCCGAAGACACACTGAAGCGAAGAACTAAGAGTCTAAATAGGTGTCGCGTCGTACACAATCATGAAGTAAAATAAAAGTTTGTCATAAAATAACATTCCTACGTGGTATAAAATAAATAGTAAGGTAACTACGTGTAAATCCAAAAGGTGAAAAAATTCTCATACTTATCACCACGACACTTGTAAGTATCTGTTCTCAAACACACATGGATCACAAAAGTAAAGAGAACCCGTATTTCGATCCCCACCTTAAGAACCCAGTGTACCATTGAGACAAATTGGTAAACTCCTTACTAGTCTGGTAAGAAGTTTCACCGACTCAGTAAAATGTAGGGAGGTCGTCACACACTCCCAAGGCCAAAGAGGTAGTGGTCGTGGACAAAAATAGACAGAAGAAGTGGCACCGGTAGGGGTACCCGTACTTCACCATAGAGTAAAACACTGAACCGAAACGTGTAGGGACCACCGATTACTGCGATTCGCTTAGGTCAAATAAAAAGAAAAGGACGAATACGACAAACAACGAAAGGAATGTAAACTCTTGATAACATATTAGGTTTCAGTGTTTCTAAATATAGATACGAAATCAAAATCGGGAATGAGCTCAGAAGCTTGGCAAAACCGACAAAAAACATATACCACAGGTCAACTAAGGAAAGAAAGGTGGACCTAGGGTCAACAGGGTCGTGGTAAACACCTTTTCCGATGAGAAACGAGTAAGTGACTGGAACAGTGGAAACACCTTTTGGTCAACGGACATCTACAGATCCGAATAAAGACCTGAGACGTCGTGGTGTGACAGAACTGACACCATCGAAACACCATCTGAAACTTTCACTTTTCACAGTCAGAGGTCGAAACAAGGAAAAAAGGTTCTAACAAAACCGAGAAGACCTAGAAAACGACAAGATGCTACTTAAAATCCTAGTCGACCAGGTAAGGACACCCACTCTCCCCTTTGTCGGTAACTTTGAACCTACCACTAATGTGACTAAGACTTTTAGTTAATCCCTCACGACGGTAGAACCACCATTACATAGGAGGTTAGGTACTAGTACTCCATAGACAGAAAGGTAAATAAAGTCAGAAATTAAAGAAAGTTATGACAAAACATTAAAAGTCCCATCTGCAAAACGTGAAGGAAACAATTTACATAAGGATTCATAAAAATAATAAAAATCATGTTAATATTTATTTTAACAAAAAATTCAGTCAAAAGTCCGACAAGTGACACTCACATATCTTCATATTAACTAACTCCATATACATAACTAGTACCTAGAACCTTGAGACGAGTTGAGTAACTAATCAGGATTATCACCAAATCACCTAAAGATATCTGCTCTATGTAGTGGACGTTTATCCAGCAAAATGAAGAAAAGGTCAGTCTATCTACGGAATCAAGAGACCGACCTAGAAGGTGTATTGCAACCTATCTTCACTGTTCTTGACCATGCGAACGGAACAAAGACTGGGGAATACTACTATCGACACCCTAAAAGTATCCGCAAGAACTATATCAACTCCTCCAAGGGAAGACAATGATCAAACTACACACAAAAATAGTACTTGACCACAACCTAAAACAGTCTGTAAGGGGGTTAAGAGACCTCCATTAGTCTCACCACAAAGCGTCACACTGTTGACAACTTTCTTCCTAGGGAAGACAGACTTTTTACGGTAGGCCACTCGTCACGTCCTCTGAGCTCAGACTGAGTCTCGAAGTCACGGACCCTCTTAGGAGAAAGAAAGAGGACTGAGTATCGAGAAACAACTGACAGAAGTGGTCAATGAAAAACTCACAATCTACCCAGACTGTGGAAGTGGATCGTCCAGCGAGTATTACGACCGTCAGTCCTACCTCCTTCTCTTCTCCCCGTCTGTCTACTCTCACGACTGTCTCGGACCCCCGACTCGTCCACTGTCGGCACGTCTCGCGTCTCGTGCACCTCGGCTTAGACCGTTCGTTCCTCCTCAGGGTTCAAGGAGACCTGATGGGAAGTGGGGCGAGTGGACGTGAACGACTTCGCGCGGGGGGACGGAGAGTGACAGGGAGGAAAGGGGGAGGGAAAAGAGAAAGGCCCAAAGACATCCCCGACATCGACTTTTCTTATTCTTTCCCTTAAGGCCCTTAAGGGACCGTCAGGTCCTCAAGACCCAAAAGTGACGGTGACGGCCCGCGGGTCCAAGTCAGGGACCAACCCTCGATTCTGGGGTGCTCGGTGTGCCGTGTCGGTTTTTTGTTCTTTCTATCTCTTTCTATTACGAGATTGAAATACGACTTCAATCTAAGACCATTTTCACACAAACATGCACGACTTCCCGTCGACCACCGGTCCCGGGGCACACCGGGTGGTCCCGGGGCACACCGGCCTCCCCCTTCACCCGTACTCTTCTCTCGGAACTTTACAGTCGAGTCCCTCAAACCCAAGGCCAGACAGGGAAGGCAGGAGACAGGAGGAGACGCACAAAGGTCCAACTTAGACTCGACATCAAGTGGACCTGGTACCAGACCCGACAAGACATCTTGTCGGTGATTTAGGAAGAGAGAACCCCGGTTGGTGACTGAAAAGAGTAAAAGTACTACGTCAGTCCCAAGACAGTCTTACAAAACAAAGAAAAAGATTAAATTCGAAGTACCAGAAATTTACTTCTAAAAATTCAGAGCCCAAAAACCGTCACCAAACATTCAAAATACCTCCTCTATGTCGTTATTAATGGAGAGGGTAATCACCGGTCACTCACCGTCAGAGGACGTGTCCCGAGACGGGTCCTCGTGGTTCACCCGGCGTCCGTCCGGCGGAGCGGGGACGTCCTCCGAGGGTCGTGGACGGAGGTCCGTCGCGGAGGTCCCTAACTCGTCACGATGCGCTATTTGAACCGACGACACCCCCTTACAAGACCTGGACGACAGGTTACGTCGTCGGTGTCCGGTACACACTCACGAACCTTCTATCGATCACCTTCCCTCTCTGACTCCAAAATAAAAGAATGAAGGGAACCACCGACCGTCGTGTCCGGGTCGGTGGAACCAGTTCTCCCCGCCACCCCCAAGAAGCCCCTCCCGGGACCCGAGAGGAGGGAGACTACCTCCTCCGTCCTGACTGAAGCGGTCGACTCTCAATCCTTCAGTTACTGAAGGAGCAGTGACAGAAACTCGGACAGACCACACCGGACGGTCCATTCAACCATTGTAGAGACAAACCGTCTTCAACCACCGGCTCACAGGTCCGTCTCTCCCCGACAGGCCCAGCCCCGGGACCGGGAGACCAAAACGACGGGGTCGGCGACGTGTGAGACGAGGAGGTGCGCCCCGACCGGGGTCTCGTCGTCAAAGCGTCCCACTGACACAGACCCCGTACACAACCAGAGAGACTACTGGACTCAGTGTCACTGAGTCTCGGGCACAGTGAGACGCCTGATTACGGACCTAAATAAGTGTCAGAAGGGTCCTTAAAACATTCACCCCTGAGAAAAACAGACCTTTTCGGAAGTAACTAAAGAAAAGAAAGATTAATATTATTTTTATTCAGGAGATCAGTTCAGGGGGTAGAGACACGTCTGATTTCTTGTCAAATCGTAAAAATAGAGACGGAAGAACGGTCGACGGGTTTGGAATCTCTCGGCATCCATCACTTCCCTTTTGAAAATGGAGACCCGCGCAGAGGTACCTTTGGACTCCGAGACACCGAGGCCGATTGACGCCAGTGTGTGAACACTGCAGCACCAAGCGAGACAACACGACGAGTAATGCAGTGTCTGTACTCTAAATAGAGGGTCTCCTTCTCCGTCATTATTCTCGTACTCGTGGTCAATTTTGTCTTTTTCTACCTTGCATAAATTGCGTCGCTCGGCGCTGTGTCTCCGGTCTCTGTCTTCCGGACGCCGCCGAGCCGTCACTAGGGTGACACGGAGTCCTTAGAACGGATCTCCCCGAAGCACTCCTTCGTGTCGACCCTTAAAGTGGACGCCGGGGGGAAGGAAGTCGTAACATTTCGACGAGAGAGACGGTCGAAACTAGAACCGTCGTCCAAATCTCGGGGACTACCCGAGACACTTTACTGGCCACCAGACCGGTGAGGGACCTCTCCTCGACAGACGTAGTGTCTTCGGTCAAGTTCCGGAAGGAGACAGGAGAAGGGGGAAGGAGACCGGGGTCCTCTGACGACGAGCCACTCCGTCCCACTCCGACCGCCTGGGGGGTCAAGGTCGGACCAAAACGGTCAGCCTCGTGCGTCACATCGGGACTCTCCGGCATCGACTCGACCTCCGACGACCCCGAGCCGTCTGGGGTCCCTGGGCTCTGTGGGAAGGTGAACGAAGGAGGAACCCGAGTGGTGGGATCGACCTCACACACACCCACGCGCACCCATAGACTCCGAGGTGTATCAAACACCGCTCCTCGAGTCGTCTCAGGAGGCGGGGATATGGATCTCTCCTGAGTTTCGCCTCGCGACCGGACCTCGCAACCGTAGGTATAGACCTTCGGCGGGACGGCTGAGCCGTCGGACCACTCAGAGACGACCGGACACACCACTAGACTGAAGTGACACCCTTTCACGACTGGTCCGGGAGACGTGACCCATCCGGTCCCCGAGTACCTTCGGTCACTCGGTGGCCGCGGACGACATTCGGCGGGCGGGGAGGAGTGAGACGGGACCGCCTCCGACCGCCCTCCGTCAGATCTTCTCCGAGGGGCCGGGGACGTCCACAGACGCGAGAAGTCGACACGAAGAGTAGGACGGTCCTTCCCCTTCACGTACAGGACGCCCGGACACTGGAGTGGTCTAACTCCTCGCGGAAACGGGCGTACCTCCGGAACACTCTTCCAAAGCATCTAACCAAGTCCTGTGAGGCAAAGGTCTTCATGGGCCGTGATCAAGGTTCAACGGAAATCGTACGTGAAGATAACAAAATAAAGAAAAGACGAAAAATTGAAACTCCCTTGTACAAAGGATTGATCTTCGTGTAAAGTGATTACCAAGTAACGACGACCAGGGACAAAGTACCGACACACTCCCGGGAGAGTCTGGAGACGGAAGGACTACCATAGAAAGGGTTGAGTGTGGGGGGGAGAAGTAACGACATTTGGGGACCCCACCCTCCCACCGGAGTGGGGCGTACCGGACGCGGTAGAGACGACCGTACGACACCGGCGACGGGTCCACTCCGTTCCCGCGGCGGAAGTCGAGGTCGACAGGCAGGGACGACAGGCCCTCGAGAGACCGGTTGACCTCGTCGTTCTCGGACCCAGTGTGGTATATGGACACCCAACATTTAATCCTGTAAAGTAAATGACGACACGACAAGCGAACCCCCACACCTCACTCCGTGTCTACTCGTCCTGAACGACAAAGGGTTCGGGAGTCCGAACGGACCCCGACTCTCCTGATTTGGACGGGTCAGGATCCCAGGACCCTGAGGTCTCCCCTCCCCCGAGTCGGTGTAACACTCTCCGAGAGACAACCAGATATATTTTACATCTCCCGGAGTCTTTAAAGGTAAACACATAGGGGAACGAATAATAATAAAGTGAACTTTAGACACCGATGTGTCCGGTGAGTAGACCTGGAACGAAATTTCGACTCAATTTAACATTTAAATTGTTCCGATTCATGGTACGGCGGGGGACGGTACCACGGGCCCTCGAGAGACTCTTGCACACTGGTCATAATTGTAGGACGGTGGTGGAGACCGAGCCCCCGACTCCTAAGTGTCGGGGAGTACCCCAAAGTGAAAGGGGACTTCGGGAATCGCACCGAACGCCTCGAAGAGGTCGTAGAGGTACCAACCCCCCTCTCCCGCCGTCGTCCCGACCCGGACCGGAGGAAAGACGGAGACTGGACACTGAGCTGTCCTCTTTTCTCCGGATGTCTAACTCACAAAAGTGTTCCTTCGGAACCGCACCCGGACACCTCACCCGAATTGGATCCTATTCTTTAAGATTTTTCTTGTAAATGACCTCTAACAATTTTGTTGTCCTATACTAGTACCCTTATGTCTTTTTTATTTTAATCACAGTGGATTTGAAACGACTGATTTCAGGCAGATCAGTTCCGACACCAAAAAGGTCATCAGTACATACCTACACTCTCAACCTGACACTGCTTTCGACTCGCGGCTTCTTAACTACGAAAACCTGACACCAGAACCTCTTCTGAGAACTCTCAGGGAACCTGACGTTCCTCTAGGTTGGTCAGGTAAGACTTCCTCTAGTCGGGACCCTAAAGAAACCTTCCTTACTACGATTTCGACTTTGAGGTCATGAAACCGGTGGAGTACACTTCTCAACTGAGGAACCTTTTCTGACTACGACCCTCCCTAACCCCCGTCCTCCTCTTCCCCTGCTGTCTCCTACTCTACCGACCTACCGTAGTGACTGAGCTACCTGCACTCAGACTCACTTGAGGACCTCAACCACTACCTGTCCCTCCGGATCGCACGACGCTAAGTGCCCCAGCGTTTCTCAACCTGTGCTGATTCGCTGACTTGTCTTGACTTAAAACCATCTAATCCATCTAAAACCATCTAAAGGAAACAGGAAATACGTACATTCGTCGCACTGCTTACCCTAACACGAACGTGCACGCACGTAGGCTCGTCAGACGTAGCACGAAGGGGTACGACAATGGACAAGACTTTGGAACGGATTGGCCGACTATCAGGTGGTACAACTCCACGGTATCCAATAAACCCCCACAGAGAGTACGAGAGGTAATCCTTAGTGTCACGCCCCAGGAGACAGAGGCACACACTGGGGGTAGGGCGCGGGACGCCCGACACGGGACGCGGTCCGAGGAGGACTGACAGGGGAGACAAAACGTCTAACAAACGAGGTGCTCCTCTTGAAGAGCCACTCCACGGGGTTCGTGTTCCACTCAACCGGACGTCTCGGCCCCGACGGGCGTCCTGCTCCCCCGGCCCCCGAGGAGGACTTTCTGGACCTCTGGACTATCAGGCAGAGTCCGGTCCCGAACCACCCGCCTCCCCGTTTGCCCTCCCTCGGGACACTACACCCCAGCCGCCTCGACCCCTCTTCCACAAACAGACAATTCTCTTTACGTGCTTTGAGGACCAAAGGCGGAATCAAGTCACCTTGGGGTCTGGTGTCTGACCGCACCCCACTCCAACCGACATCCAGACCTGGGTCTCGTCTCCGCAGAAGGGGTTGATCTCTCTCGACTGCGGGTCGAGAGCCCCTTTACGGCAGGGGCAGTCCAAGACGAGGGCGTCCGCGTCGGGTACCACAGACGTAAACCAAGTGCTCAACCAGAGAACCAGCGGAGAGTTTAAATCCTTCCCTTCCTTGTACGCCCGCCTCACACACTTACCGGACAAAGGTTCTGTGGTGAGTGCCCACACCCCTCCCCTCCCACACCTCTTCCCCGGGGGAGCTGGTTCCCGGTCCGCCCACCTCCGGAGGTGGACCGCGAGGACGCCGCCGCGAGGAGGCCGACTCCGGTGTGACTGGGGACCACCGGTGAGCACGCGTCAGAGGTCAGAGGTGAGTCACCCCGGTCTTCCGTGATCTTTCTCCAGTAGAACTACCAGACGGGAGTCTAACGAAGACTTCCTACGAATGACTACGAAAAGAAATTTTTAATAAAGGGCTCTACCTAGGAACCTAGAATTTTAAAAGAGAAATAAAAAATGAAGTAAACATAAAATAAAAAAATTTGAAGGTAAAAACTTCCCAGTGTAAAACGGAGTCGTTTGGGACAGAACTCATAGAGGACATACAGCAAGTCATGACTGAGAGACGAAAAAGAAAGGAAAAGGTACACGCAAGGAGCGGAGTGGAGGCGGGCGGGACTGGGCGTGCGAGCAAGAGACAGGGAGGACAGAGTAGAGGAACCGAAACGGCCGCAGTCGGAGGGGAGGGTACGGGACAGGGGGGGAACGTCTTGTTCTGTCGCTTTCCGTCGGAGTCGTGTCTCGTCAGCCTCGCCCCCACTCCCCCCGTCACACGAGCACCCTTACCTTTCATGTCGTTCGTGTCCACTCAGCCCCGGCGGCGGGGACGCCCGACGCTCCCCCACGGCACCGGAGACGGACGACGAGCGGGTCCGGTCCGCCGTGGGCCCATAGATTGACGTACTCCGGTCGTGGGCTGCCTGTTTCGTGAAGAGACAACGAAGCGGGGGGTCTTATGCACATCTTTCTATTACACCCCGAAATTTTACCAAGGTAGCAGGTGATCCCTGACCCCCCGACAAGGACTTCCGTCCGGAACCCACCCCGAGGACCCCCGTCGACCGAAGACCCTGCCTCGGAGATTCCACCCCCACGAAAACGGACGTCGGGAGCGAGAAAGGGGCAGAGTCTTTCCGAAGAGTGGTCTCTAGAAAAGAAAAATCAAACGAACCACAGAGATTTCGAACCCGAAGGGACCACCGAGTCGGTCTTCCTTAGACGGACGTCACATGCTTTACGTCCAAGGTAGGGACTTAGCCCTTCTAGGGGACCTCTTCCTTTACCGTCGGGTGAGGTCATAAGAACGGACCCTTTAGAGCACCTGTCTCCTCGGACCACCCGATGTATGTCAGGTACCCCAGTGTTTCTCAGTGTTGAATCGCTGATGTGGTGGTGGTGTCGAGATTTGGAAACTCACTCAAGAAACTTTTTGTTTTTTAAGGGGTTCAAAACGATACACTTTAGAAGGGGGCGGAGGGCCACGATACTTTCTAAGGAAAGTATCTTCATGTTTCCCTTCCTTTTAGGGGAGTTTCTAAATCATCTGAAATCGAGGTGTAAATTAAAAAGAAAATTTTTAGAGTCAACTCAACACGAAAGGTACTCACACAGACACCCAAGCACCAGCACCGACCATCGCACACGGACACTCTCGTCCTAATATACTGAACCCAGAGAGCTTCGTCACCCGGGCACCACGGGTGGAGGTGGGGCGGAAGGTGCAGGAGGCGGAGGAATGACGCGGTGGCTCCCTTTTCGCCTTCTCTACTACTCCTCGCCGTCGTTTTACTCTGACTGGACCCCGTGAGCGAAGACGTCCTACCCCACCCGCCGGTCAACAGAGTCTTTACAAGTAATTCCCTAATAAAGAGAAGTCCCTTCCCGTAGACACAAATGAGGTCCGCAGACGCTGGGTGTGTGGCCACACGTTCCGGACCGAGAGACCCCGTCGTGACACACGGACTCAGAGACCTTACAAGGGAGGGGGAACAATGCTTAGAAGGATCCCGAGTCGCCCATTTCTTAGGTGGAAGTCACGTCGCGTCCTCTGTCCTCTGCACCCAAGCTAGGGACCCAGTCCTTCTGGGGGACCTCCTCCCGTACCGATGGGTGAGTTTTTAGAATGAACCTCGGTACCCCTCACAAGGGCCTTCACAGACCCTTCTCGACCAACCTCCTCTTGGTACCCAATGAACCCCGGAAAACAAGAACAGAACCTTAGGGTCGGACACAAACTCTTTTTATCCTTCAGACCCGGGTCAAAGGAGAACCTTTAAAATTGAAACAAGTAGGAGCGGAAGGAGAGACGGGTAAGGACCCGAGACGGTCGAGGTCTCGGGAGCCGAGAGTATCCTGCTGTTCGGAGTACAAATAAGGCGTGTCTCAACCACAGCGACAGTGCGAATATGGTTTCCTCGCTCCGCGACTCACTAATTCACCGGACAGGGTGTCACACCCCAACAAAGTTCAGGCAACTCCAGTCTGGAAAGGGAGAACCTCCCTTCCCTCCCTGTCTCGCGACCGAGCGGGGGCCTTCACGAACAGTTCCGTCCCGGGAAGGGGACCCAAGTCGGCGGGAGACGTCCACCACCCTTCGGGGTAGCACTCCCTGTCTGCGTCGGGGAGGGGTGTCCCTCGTAGGTGGTACCCCAGACACGACCCCCGCATCTAGGTGGTAGTGTCCCACCCCTTCCCCGTCACTAATAAGGACACCACACCTCTCACGACACACTGTCGCAGTCGGGCGAATCACAGAGACACGAAGTCACAGAGGAAGCCACTTTTCTCCTGGTAGTCACCGGTCGGAACACTCCTACGTCAATTCTTTACAGAGGTGACACGGACCGCGTCGGGACAGACCGTCTTTTGGGGTCCCGACTCCCGTGCCTCTACACTCAAGAGTAGAGAGTGACGGTGCACTCCACGGACCGGTCCGGTCGACACGGGTCCTCCTTTCCAGTCACCCGCCGGGGGAGGGCCCAGACGCCCACGCCCTCGGAACCGGCCGGTCACGGTGGGAGAGGGGCCGAGCCCCGTCGATCACCTGCTCCGAGGAGCGGGCAGGGGGCAAGAGTAGCCGTCATCTGTGCCCTCCGGGGTAAGGGTGGGCCGGGTGGGTCACCCGTCCTTCGACACTGGAGGTAGGTCGAGACGGAACAGGACCCACGGTCCAATCACGGGTACCAGTGTAGGGCCCAGGGGGAAGGGTGGGTGGGGTGCCGGGAGGTGCCGGGGGCTGTGACGACGAGACGTGGTTGAGGACAGAGGGGAGCTGAACTCCAAGGGCGGTGGACCTCCCGGTTCACGTCGAGGAGTCGAGTGGAGGCTCCCGGGACCCCAGCGGCGGAGGGAGTCCCGAGGACACGGGTACGAGCCGAGGAGAGACCCGGAGTCGAAGTCCCGTGCAGGAGTCTCGTCGGGAGGGTCAGGGGAACAGGGGTGAGACGGCGGAGGGACCACAGTGGTGCCCAAACTCAACGACCATACAAGTACTTGGTAGACGCGGAGGTGATCTGACAGAAGGGTGCTCCTGTCCCCGCCGACAGAGCCGGAGAAGTACGTGACTGGGTCCTAAACCCCCCTTGCCCCGTGCGCCCCACCAAGGACAGGAGTGCCCGACCGGGTCCCTCCTCCCGTGACTGGACTACCGTAGCCCGCCCGTGTCCGAAGAGTACACGAGGGGTCGTCCGAGCCCAGAGTCGAATGTTTCCGCTCCCGTCGGAGTCGGTCCACCCCCTCGGGTGGGTCCAGGTCCACCGGTCCCACTTCGACTTCCCGTCGTCCTTCTCCGACTACCCTTACGAAACCGGACCCTACTTCCGGGTTAACAAGCGGCTGTCGGCTTGTGCGGCCATGGAGAGATGTCTCTTCTCTCGCCGGAGTCGTGTCTCCCGGCGGGCGAACGAGTGACCGGTGTCGAGACGGGGTCACGACGGAAGAGTCGGTGGAGGCCGTGGAAACCTGTCTGGACTCGTTACCTCCGAGGCTCCGTCTCAGGGTCCCCGGGTCAGTCTTCTCGAAACGACCGGCACTCGGGGTCAGGGTTCAGATTGGTCGGGTCCCGAAACCCGACGTGTCCAGGGGAGGGAGTCCCGAAACAGAGGTTTTATTACCCCACTCCCCCGTCCGGAGCGTCACAAGGTCATTTCTTCACAGACATCCCGAGGACCGTATCACGGACCGGGGATGATCTACAAAGTTCTCAAAAGAAGGGTAATAAGGATGATTTCCTTATCAAAAATCCTTTTTGCCTCTTCAATCCAGGGGTAATATAAGTCCCATGGTCCACAAACCCGGTCAGTTCATAGTCTGGGACCCCTCCAGGGACGCTCTTTCCCTCTTTCCGGCCTTCCGGTCCGTGACCGTCCCCCACACCTGCCTGGTGGTCCGAGGGGTCACCGTGGTTCCCTTCCTCGGGTCCGGTCGTCGGACGCCTCGGGAGGTCGGTCCGTCTGGGACCACGACTCTGGTGGACGTAAGACCCCCCACGTCCGGTCTCTGACACGGTTCACGACCCCTCTCCCGTCTGGGGCGGGGACCGGGAGCGAGGTGCTCGGTTCGAAACGCCCTACACGTCGAGAACAGGAGACAAGGGCGGCCACCGGGTGTAAGGGCCGTTCTAAACTGGGGAAACCAGGAACAAACTCCGAAGGAACCGTCGGGACGGGACCGTAGCGGAACTATCTCCCGGAAACCAAGGACCCCGCTGTGGTCTCTTCCGGTGAAGAAGAGGGGGAAAGAACCGTCGGAGTCGGAGTCCTTTGGTCTCACCTCTCTCAGACACGACCCGTTCCCCCGCGACCCCTTCGGTGAGACACCGGCACCGTCCCGCCGAGTCGAGGGCCGGGGCCGTCGGTCTCCGGGTCCCAGACGAAGACGGACTCCCGCCGCTGCGACAGGACGACGGACGTTCAGAGAGTGACAGATAAGGACAAGAGACGGTTCGTCGATCCTTAGAGAAAGACCGTTCCCACCACCCTTACAGACAAGAATCGAACATATGTGTCCGATCGGAATTGATCAAACACATAATCATTCAAAATGTCTTCGTCTTTTTCCCTGACCACTACGGACCCAAAAGGACTCCAAATAACCAACCACCTCCCGTGGCCTTTCCCAAACTCCTTCTTCGGTCCACTCGGAGGGGTGTGTGTGTGTGTGTGTCCCCACAGTGGTGTGCACCGAAAACCGAATTATAAAGACCTGACTCAAGGAGCCTTTGACGACACAGAGACCCTAGATTCCTGGGTACTTCATAGGACTCCTCCGGGAATCACGTTCGGGCGTATGGGAGCCACCAGTGGTCCTCTCAGAAGGATTCGGACCTCGGGCCCGACCTTCCTCTCTGTCTCCGGTCACCGTCCCGGAACCCCTCGGGGTCTCCCACTGGACTCTCGGCGGGAGGCGAACCTCGAGGGTCCTCACAAGAGACAATCCACACCCTCGGTGGGTGCCGACCTCCACTGGGCCCGCACCAGGACTCGACCAAGAAGGTGTAGTCGACCCACGAGTCGGTGGAGACACTCCTGTCCAGGGGCCGGGGTGTACGACTCAGGGTGACATCCGGGGCCCCCGTCGCAGGACTCGTTCCCAGTGGGGTTCTCGACGGGGTGAGACCCGTCGGGGTGGAGCCCCCAGTCCCCTCGAGGAAGGTACGTGACTCCTCCCCGTGAGGCTCAGGTATGGGTCACGTCGACCGGTCCGGTAACGACGGAAATGGGACAAAGTCCGGGTCTCGGTGTGTCGGCCGAGATGGTACCCAGGACCCACAGAGTACGGTCGACGGTCTGGGACGTCCAGGGGGCTGGGGTCGCGGTGGTGTCTCGACCCCGACACCCGATGTCGTGGGGCGTCTCCAAGGGTCGTGGGTCACAGACAAACAGAACGTCCACTCTGACACCTCTACTCTTCCGCCACCTATGAGCACTACCTTACCTTTGCCAGGAGGACACGTCGGTGTGGGGTGGGGCGGGGTGGGGCGCACGGACGGGCGCGGTCGTGAAGGAAGGATTCAAGAATGTAGTGAGAGTTTGGCCACTGTGGTGTCCTTTCTTTCCGGGTTCTTCAACCTTACCGACAAAGGTACCTGTGTTAGAGGTATCACTGTCACACCCCCCTCCCCCCTCCCCACCCTACTACCCTTTCCCACCCCCCTTAATTTTCCCTCCCTATTTTTATATATATATATTTAGATAAAAATCAGACCTTTCTGAAACAAATTTACTTTCCACGCGATAGGGAAAACTAAGATAAAATTTTAATAGATCAATTTCTTGAGGTTTAAACAAGGTTACTGCACTTTAAATTTACACTTTAACTTGGCTTGTTTGAGACTAGAGTGTTCCTGTCCCCACCGAATCTAGGAACCGGGTCGAGTGTGTTAAGTCTCTGAGATCTGGACCCCAGTCTTTTTGTCTACTTGGTGTGGTTTGGTACAGAAACAGTCATTAAACAGAGTTTTCACCCTTCCAGCTCCCCCTCCCTTCACCCCCTACCAGGCACAAAAGTTCTTACCCTCTTACTACAAATTTGTGTTTTTATTTAGAAAAAGTAAAGGTCTTTGTGATAAATAAATAATAAAAAATTTAAAAATAAAAAAAAGCCCCCTCCCCTGTAACCGCCTACGGGGTTCCGCCTCCGGGGTGCCAGTGTTGACACAGGACCCAGGAACCGGCCACTCTCGGGGCTCCCAGGGTGTTTCGCCGAGCCGGCCGTCCTAGTTCCCTACCGGCGGGGACCCGTGTAAGGTCCGTCGACAACACGGGACTGGGCGTCCCACCTGCCCTGCTTGGATCCGGTACCCTCACTTGTGTCCCTTCCTACCACAGTCCACACCAGTGCGCCCCATTCGACTGGTCCTCGTGGGTGAGGTGGGAAAGAAGAAAACGAAAGTGAAAATATTTCCTTTTCCCTCGGACAGTCAACTCGTCGGGGTGCGATGTACTAAGAGATACAACACAACAAAACAAAACAAAACATTTAACATATTAAAAATTTATAGACTCAAAATTTTTTTCTTTTTTTCATGTTTTTTTTTTAGAACAATTCCGGAATTCTTCCCCAATCACGTAGAAAGTCCCCAGTGAGACGGCACCCCTATTTTATCGACAAAGTGTTTGTCAAAATAAATTTTTTGTTGTTTTTTTTTTAGTTTTTTTATTATTTGAAGTAAAATTGGAACAAAGGAAAAAACAAACTTCGTTTACGCAGAGAAAGAGGAGGGTAAGGTCGGGAGCCCGACCGAGACCAAGACGACGTCTCCACCGACGGGAGTCTGACCGGGTCGGTGGATCCGGAGGGCGTCCGGGTCCCGGGAACGTCGTCTGGGACCTTACTAGGGTTGGTTCCTGTCAAGATCGGCGAGTCGGACCGCCCACCTTGAGTCGACACACACTCCTACCGGTCTAATGAACTCTCCTCCTGTTTTAAGGTTAGTTGCACTTAAAATTTCGAATAATTTTTTATTACGTCACAATTACCTGAGACAAAATCTCTTGTCTTTGTGACCTTCCTTACAACACTTCATCTTTATCCGTTAATATTTACTCAAGACCACACGAATAGTCAAACTCCGACGTCTTTACCGTCTAATTAAAACAATATTACGTCACACCAGGTAAAGAGCAAAACGAGATGGTCCTACCTCCACACCCACCCACACGACACACTCGGTGCCTTGGACGTATCCTTACTACAAAAAAATAAAGGAACCGTAGGACAGACCAGAACCGTAATTGTGCCAAGTCTACTCTAACTCTCTAACGTCCATAATCCGAATTTGACGTTTGGAACTTGCATAGAAGTCCTTTTATGAAAGGACTGTCGTTTACCAACCAAGAAGTAAAACGGAAAAAATTTAAGAAAACTGACCCGACTACTATGAAACTCATTTTGTGACCACTACCAAGGAGTTTGACCGAGGACTTCACTGGTAAGTGACCCCTCACCGGGACAAGGTGCGGAGTGAGGGTTGAGATCGAAAGGCCGAAGACGTTCTTCGAAGTCGACAAGCACCCGTAAAGTCGAGGACGGTGTGAAAACTCAAGAGGTATAAAAAACCTGTCTGAAATAAAGATCTCGTCAAAATCCAAGTAACGTCACAACTCGTCTTCCGTACCTCTAAAGGGTACGTAGGAGATGGGGATGTGTGTACGTGTCGGAGGGGGTCATAGTTGTAAGGGGTGGTCTCTTCACGGAAAAGAAACCACTTGAACGTAGTTGTGTAGTAACAGTAGGTGTCGGGTATCAAATACAACCCCAAGTGAGAACCACCACACGTGAGACTCAAACCTGTTTGTATGTCACTGTACCCAAACGACAACAAATTAGTAATTCAGGACAGGTTGAGTCACTGTTGTACCTGACATCGGGTGGTCCGAGGAGACAGGTACCCTAAAGGGTCCGTGCTTATGACCTCACCCGACGGTAAAGGAAGAGGTCCTATAGAAAGCTGGGGCCCCAAGTTTGGGTGTAGACGTAACCGTCCGTCGAACAAACGGAGACTCGGTGGTCCCTTCGGGTACTACTGTACAGGTGTGGTTATCATAGTATGTCTCGTCGAAGTGACGACACTTTTAAGAGACACGAGGGAGAGATAGGGAGGGAGGAGAATGGGGACCGTTGGTGCCTAGAAAATGACACAGGTATCAAAAACAGAAAAGGTCTTACAGTATATCAACCTCAATGTGTCATACATCGGAAAAATGTAACCAAAGAATAAACCATTAGCCATAAATTCCAAGGAAGTACAGAAAGGTACCGAGTGAAGAAAAACAACAAGCCAACGAGTCCCAGGCTGAGAAACACTACGGTACCTGACATCGTGGGGTCCGCAGGGACAGGAAGTGTCAGAGGGCCTCAAACGAATTTGAGCACAGGCAACTCAGTCACTACGGTAGTAGAGTAGGAGAGAGTAGGGGAAGACGAGAGTAAGAAAGGGCCGTAGTCTCAGAAGGTCACTCAGCCGAGAAGTGTAGTTCACCGGTTTCATGACCTCGAAGTTGAAGTCGTAGTCAGGAAGGTCACTTATAAGTCCCAACTAAAGGAAATCCTGACTGACCAGGGAACGACAGGTTCTCTGTGACAAGAGGTCGTCGTGTCAAATTTTCGTAGTCAAAAAGCCGTGAGTCGGGAGGAATACCAGGTTGAGAGTGTAGGTTTGTACTGATGAACCTTTTGGTATCGAAACTAATATACCTGGAAACAACCGTTTCACTACAGAGACGAACTTATGTGACAGATCCAAACAGTATCGAAAAGAAGGTTCTTCGTTCGTAGAAAATGAAAACACCGACGTCAGTGTAGACGTCACTAAAACCTCGGGGGTTTTTATTTCACAGCGACACAGGTAGAAAAAAGGGGTAGATAAATGGTACTTCACTACCCTGGTTTACAGTACTCGAATCACAAGACCTACAACTCAAAATTCGAAAAAGTGAGAGTGGAAATTCTCCGAGTCAAAGAGAAGACAACTTATAAGACAACGGGCCTACGAGGGGTCAAATAGGTAAGTGGATGACCTTCTGTCAACAAGGTGAGAAATTGTTAATACTTATTTTAACGATATTTGTGTTCACACGTTCCAAAACAAAAAAAAAAAAATTTACTCGTTGACAGTTTGACAGAAGGGTTCACCGACGGGGTCAGACGTAGGGTGGGTGGGCGTCCCTTACTCTCAAGTGGGAACAGTCTAAACCCACCACAGTCGCAAGACCTAAAACTGGTAAGACACTATCCACACGTCACAACCACATAAAAAATTCTCAATTCAAAAATTTGGCGCCAAGTTTTGTGTTCCAAGGCCACTGGCGGAATTAGATATGCATCGGACTCCGTTCAAGTGTGACACGTCCGTTCGAGGTCTTGAAAGGACAGAACGGGTCGGGTCAAGGGTCTTTTGGTGCGCTCCTTAGCCGGACGTGGGGCGCCGAGGGCCGGGGCGGGGAGCAACAGGAACTTCCGCGCCAGTGTCGGACCTAGGGTCGCCCGCCATGGCCTCAGTCCACTCTGGCGACCCGGGCTCCCCGGGGGTATGGCCGGTCTCGGCCGAGGGTGAGGAGGGTACGGGGTCCGTCGTCGCCCTTGACTCCCCCCCACAGACGGCGCCCCCGCCCCGTCCCCCGCTCGCTTTGCGGTGGTTGAAAGGGGCGCGGGAGCGACCCGTGACGTCGACGGGTGGACGAAAGGTCCCTCGAACGCGGGACAGCGGGACCCCCAGGTCCCGGCACAGAGGCACGGACCCGCGACGAGCGGGCGGTAGAACGACTGCAGAGGGGCCTGAGTCCTGAGCCCGGCCCAGAGCCCCCAGGCCTCCGCGGAAGGGACGGTCCCGGTTGTGGACGCTGGGACTCCACACTCCCCCACCCCCCCCCTCCCCCCTTCCCCTCTCTTCCCCCTCCCCACGGGTAGGGAGGTTGTCGTCGGCGAAGTGGTCTCGTCTTCGGTCGTTCCCGGCGGACTCGCACAAAGATTTTATCATTCCGACGTCCTTGAATTTACGACCGGGAGCCCGGAGTATCTTCACATAAAGGCGACATCTCGTCACCAGGTCTCGGACTCAAAACTCTAGCTGGGATTACCACGAGACACTGAAACTGGGTGACGACACTGGAGACTCTAAGGCACGGAACCCTTGGTATTTCGGAATTTACCCCACCCCTCGTACCCCACACTTGTCGTCGCGGACCGCACACTCACGTCCCATTAGGTTCCGATGTTAAAGTGTTCCTAACTTTGTCCCGCAACCGGAGTACTAACTCCACAAGGGGTTCCGGTGGGACAGGACCTGATCTCGGGAGTAGGGGCCACAAACCTCCCGTGACGGACTTATTGCTCACATAGACAGTGACGGAAAGTATGCAGGTAATCTCACTGACAAACGTCTCCCGTACTGTGTTTTGTTTCCCCTCTACCCCCGTCAAATTGCCCCGGTGACACTGTTTCGACACTGCTGGTAGGACGGTCGGGGTGGTCATGGTGACCTGAGAGACCGACAGGTCCCACCTTCTAACGACGACTGACCCTGTCTTTTCAAGTTGACTCCGGCTGCCTCTGGTGGCCGAACGAGACTCTTCAGGGGTCCCGAGGGGGGCCCAGAAGGGGAGAACCAGAAAAGTCACCGGAGTTTCGATCAGAAGGACAGAGGACCTCCGGGTTCTTGGGCTCAAAGGGTGCTAGGTCAGGAGACGGTCTGATTTTCGGGGTGGACCTCGACGGTGGCAGGACGACCAAACGTCACCACGGAATTGGGACGTCAGTCCAATGGAGGCAAACGTCAGGGTTCGGTGGGCTTCAGGAGGTCCCCCAAAAGGGTCTTTCAGATGAGGTCGAACCCCTTTGGGGTGTCGGGAGTTTCGGTAGGGACGTTGACGACCGGACCCCACAGTGGAGGGCCGAGGGAGGAGGAGAACCAGCTCTCGTGAAACTTCGTCCCCGGGTGAGAACGGTAGGGAGGGGGTCGGGTCGTTGGCCGTGTCCCACACAGGGCTATCTCGGGTCGTCTTAGGTTCGGAACCGGTTCCGTTCTGTGTCCTTTCCGACCTATTCAATCCGTTCCGGTCAACCCGGGGTCGGTCGGGGTGGGTGACCGGGGCCCGGACCGTCCTCTCACCCCTACACCCTTAAACCTTCCCCTCCTCGGCGAACGTGTTCGGTTCGTCCCTAACGTTTACAACTGCTGGGGGTGGACCTCTGGTGTCCGTGAGATAGGGCAGTTTCCGTTGGACCCTTCTTGGCCAGGAGAGTGACAACCCCCCACCCCACGCTCCCTCCCTTGTCCCATTCTCCCCCATGTCCTCCCGTCTCACGGAGGAGGTCCGAGAGTCGGAGGTCCTGGGACTTGATGAGGTCGACACAAGTCTTTCTTTCCAACGGAGTGTATGAGGCCCCTACCGACCCCGCGTCCCCCGAACCGGTCCGGACGGGGCCTTTACGGGGGACGGGGTGGGAGACTCAAGGGTACGGAAATGTAAACTTACCCAAACCCGGAGACTCAAGGGTAGTCGAAGTGACCAAGTTTTTGAGTTGGAGTTTAGAATGGGGAACTCAACAACCTCCCAAGACTCCGATCGTCTTGGGACCGTATTTCACTGGTTGGGGAACGGACCTCCTCCGTTCTCCGACTGGTTCTCCCTCATGGACCACCGGTAGTAAGGTCAGACCTCCACTGTGTGTGAGCACGTCCCGCCATGGTTCCAAACGTAAACGTGGAAACGACCTCCTGACCTTATTCGGTCTCAGTCCTAGTCTCCCATTCCCCGACGTCGGTCTCACCTGACCTGGGTATCTCCCACCCCTCCGGGTCCTTAGGTAAGGAACTCCAGGAACCGTCCGGACACTCTCCCAGTTCTTTGATGTAGGGGTAGACCAAAGGTAGGGGAACAGAAGACTTCAAAATTGTGGACTACAAGTTTCTGTTTTCGTTTCTCCTTGACTTCTCGGAGAACTACTTTCACTTTCTCCTGCCATTTTTACGACCGAATTTTGAGTTGTACGTTTTTCGATTCTAGTACCGTAGGTCAGGGTAACGTTTATCTACCCCTTTGTTACCTTTGTAACTCTCTGAAATAAAATAACCCAAGATTTTAGTGACGTCTACTACTAAAACGTCGGTACTTTAATTTCTACGAACGAGGAACCTTCTTTTCGATACTGGTTTGATCTGTCGTATAATTTTTCGTCTCTGCAAGGAAACGACTGTTGTCAGGTATCAGTTTCGATACCAAAAAGGTCACCAGTACATACCTACCCTCTCAACCTGACACTTCTTCCGACTGTCGGTTTCTTAGCTACGAAAACTTGACACGACAACCTCTTCTGAGAACTCTCAGGGAACCTGACGGTCCTCTAGGTCGGTCAGGTAAGACTTCCTCTAGTTGGGACTGACAAGTAACCTTCCTGACTACGACTTCGACTTCGAGGTTTTGAAACCGGTGGACTACCCTTCTTGACTGAGTGAACTTTTCTGGGACTACGACCCTTTCTGACTTCCGTTTCCCTCTTCCCCTGCCGTCTCCTACTCTACCAACCTACCGTAGTGACTGAGCTACCTGTACTCAAATCCGTTTGAGGCCCTCAACCACTACCTGTCCCTTCGGACCACGCGTCGTCAGGTACCCCAGCGTTCTCAACCCGTGCTGACTCTCTGACTTGACTTCCTGTTTAACTACTCCTCCTTCGTCAGGGTGAAGAGATTCCTGTCAGCGTCGGATACGATTCGGTGGGATCATGGGACTCGAATGACCGTCGGGTCAGTTGTTCCATTTCACGGGTGGAAGGTAAAAAGGTTCAGTCCTTTACCTGTGGATGCACTCCTCTAAGTCCTTAGTGGAACTCCGGTGTCCTCGACCTTTCAGGTTCCCGGTTAAACATTGTTTGAATCCTTTCCCGGAGACTCGGTGGTTTGACCGACCAGTGCCACTGATTCCTTGAGACTTTTGTTGGGACGACGGAGGGATGGGGGTCTGAGTTGAAGGGAGTCGGTGTTGTCCACCTTTGACTCCGTCGTCGGTCGGTCCACTTCCGCGGGCGTGGGGGCTCTCGTCGGAGGTCCACGTCCCTCCAGTCGACTCAGGTCCGTCGGCGACTCTTGATCTCGGGAACGACGACCCAGAGACACTCACCTTCCACCATTGTGTCGGTGAGCACCTACACCAGCACACCCACACATCTATACGTACACTCGTACCCGATCAGTCCTACACTTACGCACATTTACACCAAGTACTCACACACTAAGACACACACACAACGCACATGGTCACCCTTCACTCCCCTGTGGTTCTTGAAATAGCCACCAGGGAGGCCTGTAATCAGGAGGGCGGTCGTGCCCCGTTCCTGGTCTTGTATGAACCCTCCGCTTCCGGTGGTCCTCCTCCTGTCCCTGTGCAAGACCCTTGCCCCGACACCGGCGTAATCTCCGACTGTCCGCCGTCCACCACCGTCTTGGGTAAGGGTTCTGGGACCTAAGAAGGACCTGAGACGGCTCGACCCCTCAGTCCGGCCCCCTCCCGCTGAAGAACACGAGAGGTCGGTGGAGGCCTTCGTGCACCTCTCGTGCGCACTCCCTGTCACCCGCGGGGACTCGGACTGAGAGGAACTGGGGAGAGGATGGGAGACCGTCGTGTCAGAGGGGATGTCGTGTGGAGTCCCGTCTCCCGTTTCCGGCCAGGAGACGAGGGAAATATTCCTCCGGGGCCTGACCACCTCGGGGCCTCCACCTCACTCTCACGGCGTGACCCGACCAGGACCCACGGCCACACCACTCCTTGCGTCGCGGGTGCCTCCGTCGGTACCCCGACGACAGGCCCCTGTGCGACCCCGGGGACCGGCACCGGCACGAGTAGAAGAACGAGAACGACCTGGACTACGTGGCCGCGAGTGCGACCCGGGGTGCGATGGGTGGTCCGGGGTGCGGCGACGGCCACGACCCGTCGGACGACGTCCACCTGAAGCTCCTGGGTACAGGGTCGAAGTTGGTCCACTCCTGCCTACCCACCCCTCACGTGTCGCCGCCAGGACCCCGGGGTGGATCGTCGCCTGTCACCCGCGACCCACTTCGGTGTCCGGCCTTCTCCTGACCCGGTTCTTCTCCTCCGCCTAAGCTCTCCGGAGGCTCTTGACAAACCTAAAAGGTTTGTCTCCAGTCTCTCCTGTTTCCGGTTCCCCACCCCCCAAAATGTCCTACCGCTGTCCGACTCCTAAGTCGGTTGGTCGAGAAGTTAATACACTTGGACTAGGAACTCCCAGTTCCACCCTCCTTTCCAGAACTCTTACCCCCTCTACAGACCAGTACTCGGGATAAATTTAGTCCGCTCAATTCCAACTCTCTCCGTGTCACTAGACCAAGTTTAGAAAACGCAGGTACTCTGGAACCCGGAGGGACGAGGGGAGACACTTGGACCCAAAGAAGTGGACATTTTATCCTACGATTGAACCGGACGACCGGTAAAACACTGCGAACGTGTCAGGATCGACCCAGACACTCATCCTACCAGAGTAGGTCGAACTCTCGGAGTTTTGATCACCTACATTGGGGGCCCCGAGTGTTCTGATCTAATTCAGGAACGCCAACGAGCGACGACCTCTCCCAGGGTCTCCATGGTCTCCGATTGCGGTCCTCCGACCCGGGTGTCGGACCGTCCCCCCGGACCCGAACGGTTTGTGGGAGCTGGAAACCGGACGTCGACGCCGCGGCGAAGCCCTTGCACAAGTCGGACGTCGTCCAGACCTGCGGCCATCAGCACGAGTTGCCCGACCGGCGACACGCGCTTCGCGACCACATGGCGTTGGTCCTGTGAAGGCTGGCAGGTGGAGGCCGGCAGATCCTCGTGCACCCAATGCCCGGCGCGCGGCTTCCGTTCACCTCTCCCGTCCGGCGCAGGGACGTCCACCTCCGTCCCAGCGCCTGTAGCACGTCCTTTCTCGGTTGCTTAAACTCCACAGCGACCACTGCTTTCCTCTGAGACGGTTCGTAACCCCTTCCTCTTTAACCTACTCCGACTCCCGCCCCCGAAAGATTCTCTCCCGCCGGGTCCCAGTGACGCTTGCACTTCCTCTGCAGCCACACCCGTCCTTTCTCCTGTCACAGCCCCAACCATCACGTCCCCGTCCGGTCCTGGAAGGGGTGCACCTTGGTCCAGAGACACCCGTTTTATCTTTCACCTCAGTTCTGCCCGCGGTTCGTCCCCACTGAACCCCTCGTTACGCCGGTTGTCTCTTACCCTGGACAGGGGCTACCTTTCCCCACAGTTTCACCCGCCCTAAATCTTCCCCTCCCGGTCCGGTCACACCCGCCCGTTGGGGCTCTTGAAGGGGGTGCCCCCGCCCCAACACTCGCCTAGGGGCCCTCCCCGCCCCGGTCCGGGCTCGGTGCGGGTGCACGGGCGGGGCGGGGGTCCTCACTAGGACCGCGCTATACCCTTCCGGACCGCTCTCGTCGCCGCAAAGAGGGACAGGTGGGACGCGTTGAAGCCGGACCCCTTCTTCAGTGACCTCGTCACCCACTGACTCCTCCGGAGCACGGAGACACGGCGGAAGCGTCTGGTCCGGCCACTCACGACCCCGACTCCCTGTCCCTCCAGACCCTCCAAACCTCTCCAGACCCTGTCTTCTCCACCTCCGCACGGGATGGAACGTGGCTGGGGAAGGTCCCGCGGGGAAATCGGGGTTCCTGGAGGACTTATTTCGTCACTCGTTGCACTAGCGGAGGGACTGGAAGCCCAAGGCGAAGCTTATGTTGCTAGGAGCGTAGCAGTTCAACAACCTGTACTACCTCCTGTACAACTTTCTCCTCAGACCGAATCACGCGGTCCACGCCCTATCCTCGAGACATCTCCGCCGGAGCCAGGAGGTCGTTCAGGGAGGGGGCCTCCTCCTGAACACATCTCCCGGTCACGTTCTTTCCCGAAAGGTCCTATCCGTGGACGTTCCTTTTCCAGACTTTCACCCTCTACCGTCTGTCGGGTCCACCCACTCCGGACCGCCCCCAGTCGCGTGAATCCCCACCCTCATGCGAAAGTGACCTTCCCTGGCCATGCGTGCTATCCATGTAAAATCCAAATAGAAAACCCGAGTCCCGGTCCTCTCTCCCCGTCCCAGACTTGAATCCCTCCTTGTTCCAGTTACCACCTCTGTGACCTCCTTCGATCCTGAACTGACCACTCTCGGACTCGTGGTCCTCCAGGGTCCCGGGGTGCCGACACTGGGCGTGTCCACCACCTTCGACACGGGCACGAGGACGCGTAGGGTCCCGACCGACGGTTCTAGAAGGGCCCCGACTTCCGGAAGTACCGGGACTAACTACTCAACTAGTGGCTCGTCTTCTACTGGGCCCTGGGTTGGGTCGGTGGAGCTGTAGACTGGCTGCGGAAGGACCTACTCCACTTCCTCCATTCCACTAGTTTCGTCCCTACACACAACTCCCGGGGTCTCCGTTTGAGCCCCGAGACATAGTGGGTCCCTAGTCTGTGGACCCGACTGGCCTCGTCCCACCCTCCGGTGCACCCCTGAAGCGGAGACAGGGACTCGAATGGAAGGGCCACACTGGGTCCGGTTCCCCTTGTGGCTCTCGTCGAAGTTACTACTCTTGGACGCGGACCACCACTGGCTGGACAAAAGGCGACCCTACCAGTGGTGGAGCTGGTGCGACCGGACCCGGGAGGAGGAGTACTAGGACGTGGGTCTGTACGTCGCACTCAGATCGGGTCCCACCCACGACCCTCCTGCTCCTGTCCTGCTCCGGAGACTCGAGCCAACCAAACCGGGGGTCGTGGTCGAGACACGTCCCGGACTCGGGGTCGAGACTACAGTGTCGCTGAGGAGGTTCACCTGCGTCACGATGGGCCCACAGTCCTTCTCCACCCTCGGGTCGGGAACCCAGACTGGTGGTGTTCCTGTGAACAAAAGGTCCTGCCCAGGTCGTCCTTTAGCTACTCCACTATCCCTTCC
>SJYO01013444.1:0-10000 GCA_006410555.1 Capra ibex | reverse complement strand
TATAAAATAATAATAAAAAAAAAAAAAAATGAAAAATCATAAACTTGTTTTATATCAGAAAACATGGTTATGAACCACGAAGGGTCCACTGTCATCATTTCTCGTAAGGACGGTTACGTCCTCTATATTCTTCTGAGTCCAAACTAGGGATCCACTCCTCGTAGGGAACGTTCTCCCATATCGTCGTATGGGGTCATAAGAACGGACCGGTTAGGATACCTGTCTCCTCGGACAACCCGATGTCAGTCATCCCAACGTTTCTTAACCTGTGTTGACTGCACTGAATCTTACGTAGGTACGTGGATATAAATTGGTAAATCAGAAAACAAATGACACCCAATCTCGGTTATATAAGGGAATATTCCTCAATATGTCGACATTGAGACTGTAGAGACTTAGACGTGTGGTTTTTGGAATCACAAGTAGGGTCCACGTCTTAAGTTACAACAAATACCACCGTTTCACAACACCGTCTTTTTGTACCGTATTTTAATATCCTTTATGATTTGTTACCTGACTCTTATTATTCTCATCTTTTTAGATCGATTGTGTAACTATCTCTTTTTGATTAGAAATCGTTTTCAATACGTGTAAAGTTCTCTAAGGAACCTTCTCAACCTCTTTTTACCTGTCAGTTTTTACGTCCTTATTTGTTTTGGATCACTCATTTTTCTTGATGTACTTAAATTATCTTTGGAAGTCGTGGTGTAAAATAATCAACAGATGAGATGACACACGAGGAACTATCTGGATTTTCTTAATTGTATGTTGAAAGTTTATGAAAGGAGTCTTTTTATTATTAACAAAGGTCAACTTTTGAGGGAAAGATGACATCGAGATTTTGATAAGTGACGTTTAGAATTTTGTTATTTAACATCGTAATTTTTTTGATTGTAATAAACTAAAACACTGGTCTTAAGTCGAAACAAATTGTACAAGGTAGGTGTGTCAAGTGACGTCTCGTCAAGAGTAAACAACCGATAAATGAGACTCGGACCTCTTCTTTCGGGTCTCTCTGTGACTTCCTGGTTTTTTAGTTGTACGAAGGAAAAGGGGTCAGGGTGGATTTTCACGAAACACAGTCCATCATAACACCTGACTTAGACACAAGAAGTTCAAGTAACAATCTCGGGATTGACGGTTTCATAACACAAAACTTTTCCCAAGGTTGAAAACCCCTGGGGTACCTGACATCGGGTGGTCTGATGAGACAGGTACCCTCAAGAGTCCGTTCTTATGACCTCACCGAACGGCAAGGGAAGAGGTCCCTTAGAAGGTCTGGGTCCCTATCTTGGGTCCAGAGAGTGTAACTCCCGTCTAAGAAATGGTAGGCTCGGTGGTGACTTCGGGTGATTCCAATTTACTCGAGAATCCCACCTTGTAAGTAGGTTATCCAAATCACAGAAGTACTTCGTTTTGTAGTCTCTTAAGAGAGACACAGAGACACAGAAAAGGAGATAGAGAGAAGGGGTGGCGGGTGGGACACACTCCTGCTTGTCTCTTCGGTCGGACCTCCTTTCTCAAGACTGGTCTTGGAGAGGAACGACCGTGGGACTAGACCCTGAAGATCGGAGGTCTTGCCACTCCTTTATTTAAACAACAACTAAGGTGACTCAGATAACATAAGAAAATACCGTAAGAAAAAAAAAATTATAAAATAAATAAATAAAAACCGACACGACTCAGAGGTAACGACGAAAAGAGATCAAGACCTCCCGTCCCCGATGAGAGCCCAACGGCACGTATCCGAAGAGTAGCGTCATGGAAGAGAATAACGGTTCGTGTCTGAGGTTCCGTACGCCCGAAGTCTTCAACACCGAGGGACTGAGATCTCGCGTCCGAGTCATCAACATCACGGACCCGAATCAACGAGAAACCATGCACCCTAGAAGGGACTAGTCCCTAGTTTGGACCCAGAGGACGTGACCGTCCGACTAAGAAATGGTGACTCGATGGTCCCTTCTGGGGAAAATACCGTAAGAACTACTGTTTATGATTTAGTAAATAAAATTTTTAAATGTTTTCTTTTACTTACTTTCCTTTAACTTTTTCAATAACGTGAAGAATCCTTAGAAACTCTAAAGTGTTTTGACTAGGACAAAAGTTAAAGGTGTAGAATACTCGACTACCGAAGAAACTGGATCTCTGCCACAATTAGCTTCAAACCGACTACGTCGGAAGAACAACTTTCCTGTCATATCGGTAGTGAATACGTTCCCAAGGTAGACGTTCGGACCTTCCGATGTCAGGTACTCCAACGTTCTCAGTCTGTGCTGAATCGTTGATTTGGTGGTGGTGGTGTCATGAATGTTTGAGTACCTTGTAATACCACCTTACGAATTGCTACAACACCCTGTCGGACCTCCGCAACTCTTTGTCCAGACATTCCCTAAGGTCCCCCTATAGTTTGTGCAGTCCTGTTGTCCTGGCCGTACTCAACGGAACCGTGTTCTCGTCTAAACTGTACTAGTCGTCGTCGTCGTCCGTCCTGGGACAAATTATTTTTTGTACTCGGTAAGACTCTACTAGATCAGTGGACTACAATAGTTTAGGTAGACCACCTCCCTTCCGAAGAGAAAGGGACAACGAGACTCGTCCTCAACCGCGATATCATCGACCCCACCCTTCCTTGCATAAGACACAGTTAAATTTACCTACTACTATAAACGTGTCTATCTATCAACCTCTTCATCCAATTAGGGACATTAAAATATAACGAGGGTCTTCACGAAGACACGAGACGTTTGTAAACCTTGAATTAAGACTCGGTCTGACAAATCCGGTAAAAAATTTCTGTCAAATCACAACCCTGAGACGTCTGAGACCGTTGTCCCGGGAGATCCTCAAACATTAAAAAAGTGAGATGTAACTGATTACGAACTTAAAATCTGTGACTTTACTGTGCTTTTCAGGTCAACTAGACACACCAAATGGTAGTGTCACCCCATTCTCATTTGTGTACTGACTGACTAGCGATGAAAACTCATGTCTCTCTTATGATTCTCTTTTTCCTATGACATGGAACCTAGACGAGTGAGTGGAATCATTGGGCTACGTACAAAAACTATGAAGGGGTTTTCGAAATTTTGTACAATTTTAAACACAAAGTGTTCTTGGGACACTTTATCGGAATTAGAAGTGATACTAGTAGTTCAATACAATTACTTCTACACTACTGAACCTCTCCTGTTCACTAAAAGGGGTTCAGGGTAATAATCGTCTACGTCCACTGACCCGTGGTTATGTGAGTAGACAAGTGAAGGACTACAGTGCAGTGTGTACGGACACCGGGAACCAGATGTACACACATTGGTCCTGGTGTAGTCCTCGACACTACTGAGACGAATTTCTCTTTTGATAAAACAGAAACTGACGTTTTGTTTCGTTGGGATCTTATAACCAAAATAGGTGAACAAGACGAGACAGTTGTTTTGTGAGTGACAATGTCAGAGACTGTTAATAGTCACACCCCCGGACCAAGAGGACCGATCGAAAAGAAGATCCGTGGAACCGTCGAGAAGATGAAAACACGTAGAAATTAGGTGAACAATGTAAACAAAGAAGTTCTTTTATCGTTTATTTAGAGGTTTACCATTATGTCCTTATAATGGACCAGTCGTGGGTTCTGTTACAGTGACCGAGACGTTTGTTCTGGACGTGAAAGGACTGAAACTGTAAAATCCCTGTTTTAAATAGACAGACAAGTCCTCATGTAGGACTGTTGGGTACTCCGAATCAAAAACTTGGTAGAGGTTCGTAGAGGAGAAACTATTATTTTGATCTGAAGTACAAAGGTACTACACAACATTATAAAGTCTTTAATAAGGACCGTGATGGAAACCGGTTCCTTTCGTATTTTAGTATCTGAGAACGTTCGTACTAAAATTATAATGATAACGACACTCAGGAAGCATGTGTTCGTCTTAAATTCTGACTTCACTCGTTCTTAACTCATACTTGTTCTCTTGACTATTTTATCTCTAAAAATAGGAGGACTTACTCTGGACTTGTACTAAGAAAAAGGTTAAATGGTCTTCTCAGTATTAAATTAATTCCTATTCTATAGTCGTAAATGTTCCAAAAGAGACGAGAATCAATCAAATTTCCCCCTTCCTTATATTCTTATTTTATCAGTAAATTTTAATCCACTACTTTTATTTTCACCAAGAGTTTCCTTCTGTATATTCAACCTCTTTAAACCCTGACATAGAGAGTAGTTGATTTCTGGAATAACACTGTCCTTTCCTCTTATTATCGAAAATATTGTATCTGCATAAACACACGTATATAAAGACACGTAAATATGTGCACAATACGTATTTTTATACGAATTAAGGAAGTACCTTGAAACTTGGAATATTTTAAGCTGAAATATTCTCGACCATTTATATCGTCTTGTGGGTTTAAGGATTTACACTAACTAGTAAATAACCATCTACTGATTGTTATACTAAACAAAAAGACAATTTTACAATAAGCACACAAACGAAACCATCGTGTATATAATTTTTTAACCTTATTATGACTCTTCTAATCGTACCGGGGACGGGTTCCTACTGTGTGTTTAAACACTTCGGAAGGTATAAAAAGAGATTGTTGAAGCTCCCAACCCTGTCCTTCCTACCACCCTTCCTCCAAGTCCTCGCTCCCCAGTGTCCATATGGTTACCGACTAAGTACGACTACAAACCGGCTTTCGTCATGTCATAACATTTCGTTATGAAGTTAATTTGTAGGGGAAGTTAATTTGTAGTTATTTCAGTTAATAATTTTGATAATGACCCCTAGTATATTGTCCAAGTCTATAGGTAACATACTGATTTCTCCTAGACTGACCTTTGACTACCACAGTTAATAGTAACCAATCACTAAGTAATTGAAATATCAACGTACTCTTTTTATTTGATTGTTTGTGATGATAGACACTAAGGTACAGTATCGTTCGATATTAGGAACAGACACAAACGCAAATCCTCCGTATCACAGGTTTGAAACTTTGACTCCGACAAGGGTCCCCGCGTGTCAGTACTCAGGACGGGTCCCACAAAAAAGGACTACGACCTCCGAAGACAAGCGATCAGATGATTCCGACTTTAAAAGAGGGGACTCGTAAGAGACCATGATAGTACACGTGTTCAGAAATATAAAACCAAAAGATTAAACTAAGAGAATAAGGAAATTAGTCTGATGGTTCAGGGAAATGCTAAATAAAAAGTCTGGGAAAACACGAAACTAGAAGGACTACGAGTAATCACATAAACGAAGGTACAGATGGAGAGACTCATCAAAAGTCGTAGATGTATTTGGGATGGGATAAGAGAATGACGGACCTAAAACCGCAAAACGTAGTCGTATAAAATACTTGAAGTAAAAGGAAGACCACGTCAAAGACCATATGTCGAATTCGACCAACCGAGGATAGACCGAAACAGTACAACAGAGGTTTTAATCTCTTTAGACGAAAGAAAGATCCGTTATGACGGGGAACGAAACTTTGGTAACGATTAAAAGACAATAAAGTGAAGGACGGAGTATTCAAAACAGAAAGAGTTAGATGATATTGAACTCATGGTACACGGAGATACAACCATAATGATAAAATTTATTTATAGTTGGATCATATAGTCTCTTAATTTCCCTTATTTTAATGTTCACAATCATTATTACGTAAGGGGGTTAAATATTAGGTCATTACGAGGGTCAAAATTGACTGAAAGATACGTACATAACAACACCAGGGGATGAGTAAAAAGGAATGATCCACAAAGTTAAAACTTTATCTTACATCTTTTGTTACCTCACCTTTTAAGACTTTTAGTGGGACCGAAAATCTACGGAGTTCCAATTCATACATTAATAATCAAAAAAAATTAATCATCCCATAAGACTCGCGTATATGGAGTCACATCTCACTAACGATAACTCACTTCTTACATATAACACTTGACGTTAGTGGTTTGTCCACTGACCTCTATTTCTTTCGTTACGGTCCTTCTGTGTCCGAAGACAAGACCTTCCTTTTTGGAATGTCACAGAGAGTAGATGTCAGATGAGAAGTCTAAAAAGTTTTGTGAACGAGAAGGAGACGAGTAAATTATTAAACCCAACAAAATTAAAGAAAATGATGACTCAACGTACTCAGAGAATACATATGAACATATCCTTCGGGAATGGTTTATACACTAAACGTTTAAAAAAAAAGTAAGGTATCCAACAGTAAAGTAAAATAACTACCGAAAAAGAAATGATACGTCTTCCAAAGCTCAAACTACACCAGAGTGATCAAATAAAAACGTCAAGAACGGAAACGAAACTACTGACTCAACAAACTCGACGAACATAAAACCTTTCTTTAGGAAATAGTCAACAAAATAAACGATAATAGAAGAAGGTACGAATGGTTTTGTGTGTCTGACCGACTTTCCTATTTTTTTGTTCTGGGTATATGTACGACAGATGTTCTTTGGGTGAAGTCAGGATCTCTGTGTATGTCTACCTTTCACTCTCCTACCTTTTTCTATAAGGTACGTTTACCTCTTTTTTTCTTTCGGTCTAACCGTTAAGAGTATAGTTTTTTTTATCTGGAATTCTAGTTTTGATAATATTCTGTATTTCTTCCTGTGATGGTTTACTAGTTCCTTAGTCAGGTTCTTTTTCTGTATTGTTAAAATTGATAAATACATGGGATGTATTCTTGTGGAGTTATGTATTCCATTTGTGATTGACTGTAATTTCCCCTATAACTGTCATTGTGTTATTATCATCCGTACAATTGTGACGTGGATATGTTTACCTGTCCAGTAGTTTTACCTTTTCATTATTCCTTTGTATTCGGATTTTCATTTACAATCTCGTTTGTCTGGATTGACTATAGAGTCGTGTAAGGTAGGTTTACGTCTTCTTATGTTAAAGAAGAGTTCACGTGTACCTTGTAAAAGGAGTCGAACCCAGTGATTAGTTTGGAGTCATAGAAATTCCTTTAACTTTAATAAAGTTCGTAAAAGAGTCTGGGTTTATGATATTCTGATCTATAGCTATTATCCTTTTTTATTTTAATTTCTTGTGTTTGTGTACCACTAACTTGTCGTGTAAAGATTTATTACTCGTCCAATGACTTCTTTATTCCCTTTAGTTTTGTAAGGATCTTTGTTTCTTGTTACTTTTGTACTACTAGATTTTGGATGTCCTACGTTGTTTTCGTTAAGATTCCCCCTTCAAATATCATTATCTTTAGGATAGAGTTCTTTGCGTATTTGTCTGTTGGATTGAAATGTATAAAAATTGAGAAAAATATAAAGAGAATAGTTTCAGAATTTGCAAAAGATATTTTAAAAAGTTGTGGAACGAATTCCAATAAAGATTCACCAAATAGGAAAAAACTACGTTATCATTTACCCTAACAAAAGAAATAAGGTGAAAGATAACAAGTAACAACTATATATCCAGCCGTTGACTCAAAGCATATAACTTTATATCATTTGTATTATATACGATGTAGAAATTTCTTATCTGTAAAAGGGTGTTTATTCTGTATATCTGCTAGTTTTCCATATACTGTTCTACGAGTCGTAGTCATTATTAGTTTGTTTTACGTCTAGTTTTCGTGTTCTCTATAGTGGAGTATGGACAAACTTTCCGATTATGGTTTTTACATTCTTTACTGTTTACAATAACTCCTGCACCTCTTTTCCTCAGGAATACGTGACAACCATCCCTACGTTGAGGGTGTCTTTGTATGAGACCTCAAAGGTGTTCTTTAAATTTTCTCTTGTCAATACACTAGGTAATAGGGTGAAGACCTATATATCAGTTTCCTTTACTTTATAACAGAGTTTCTCTATAGGGATAAGGGTACGAGTAACGTCGTAATAAGTGTCATCGGAACAATATCTTTGTTGTTAAAAAGTTGTCCACTTACCTAATTTTGTTACACTACACTGTATATATCCATTTATAATAAATCGGTAATCTTTTTCTTTCTTTAAGAAGGTAAACACCGTTGTACCTACTTTGACCTCCCGTAATACGATTCACTTGATTCAGTCTCTTTCTGTTTATGGTATCCTAGAGTTCATATTCCTCAAAGTTTTTTTTTTGTTTTTGTTTTCTACCTTGAGTCTCATCTTTTCACTAACGGCTTCTGACCTCCCATCCTATTTATCCCTCTAAAAATTTCCAATTTATAAAAGTACATATTTTTTAATTATTCCAGACTCCTAGATTAAAACTCACAGTACTAGATTAGTACTCTAGATTAATACTCTAACTTGTTCGAGACCCTCAACCAATACCTGTCCCTTCAGTCACAACGGTGTCAGGTACCCCAGTGTTTCTCACCCTGTGGTGACTTACTGCCTGACTTGACTTCTCTCACCTTGAATGGACACAAGAGGAGTTTTTTGTTTTCAATTTATATACACCACTACCGTTACAATGAATTATCTTTTCCTTTGAGCAACGATTATGTACGTGTTTATCCCCACCTGTTCTACTGCCTCCCCACATACTGGAGAGAGGTGCCTACGTAGTTCTTGTAGGTTTCTGAGTCGTCAAGGGTGTCTTCTGGTCCACTTATGACCGTCCTGAAGGACTGATGACTCTTCTTTATAGGCCTAGGTATGTCTTGAGCCATTCTTTTTCCCTTCTTCCCTGTTCTTCCTTCCCCTTTCTTCCTCGTCTCGTTCACCCTGGTCGGACGTGGACCCCCTCTTCCTCGACTTCGTGGTCCCTCTCTAAGGGCGGAGGTACCGGCAGGTGACCCTGCCCCCTACGTAAACTTCGTCAACCCCTCACTTGAGTGATTAGACAGTGTCAGACTTGTCTCACTCTTGGTGTGTCTGTTCGGTACGACTTCGGAAAGTATGGAGCCTGTCCCAACATTCAGGTGACCACAGGTGTCTTCGACCTTCGACCTCGGTACCCCTAACGTCTTACTAGGGTCCCTCTCCTGAGGACAACTGGCACCCCTCAGTCGGTCTACCCTACCTTACCCTACCTCCTTTAGACGACGTACCTTACGAAGAATTCCTTTTGATAGTCCGGTATTTTCAGCCCAAGGTGACGGACACCTCATCTCGATAGAGAAAGAGCTACGCCCATGGACGTCCAACTCGTTATCTCTTTCTGGAGTCACTCCCACCGGGAACTCACGGACTACGTGATTCGTTACCTCTTGAAACTTTCAGATATATGGGCGGGGATGGGATAAGAGACAGATGTAAAACCCAAAATCGTAACATTATAGAAATACTTTAACTTAAAGAAGACCATCTCAAAGACCAAATGTTTAATTCGATTGAGGAGTGTCGACCGAGTAAGAACGACAAAGTTCTTTGAAACTCTTGGAAGGAAGGAGAGTTCCGGTATGACGGGAAAGGAAATGATGGTAACGGCTGAAGGGTATGAAACTGAAGAACGGATTATATAAGATACAGAAAGAGATAAGTGATATTGAAATCTTCATACACAGGGATACAACCATAATTATACATATTAATTAATAATAGGACTACGGCAGCTCTTGGTTTTCCTGATGTCAATGTTGTCATTATTATTCAATGGGGGTTTAATCTTAGGTAATTACGAGAGTAAATTTTTACTAAAAGATAGATATATAATAACTCCAGAGAATTGAGTAAAAGGAATGATCCACCGAGTTAAGACTTCACTTTGTATCTTTTGTTACCTCACCATTTGAGACCTTTAATGGAAGGAAAACTATACGGAGTAATCATTCATACGTTTATAATCAACAACAACAAAAAAGGGGGTTACCCCGACAAGAATCATATATCGAGTGACACCCGACTAATGACAACTGACTTCTTGCGTGTGACACTTGACATTAACAGTTTGTTCACTCACCTCTACTTCTTTCATTACGGTCCTTCCGTATCCGAAAACAACAACATCTTCTTTTTGGAACGACACAGAGAGTAGATGTCCGATTACAAGTCTAAATTACTTTGACAATGAAAAGAATACGAGGTAATTTTTAAACC
>SJYO01013423.1:45612-70000 GCA_006410555.1 Capra ibex | reverse complement strand
TCGGGATTGGGTTAGGATTGGGAAGGGGGTTCTGGTTCGGGATCGGGATCGGGATTGGGGATGGGGATCGGGATCGGGAATGGGGATTGGGTTGGGATTGGGTTAGGATTGGGAAGGGGGTTCTGGTTGGGGATTGGGATTGGGATTGGAATTGTCAACTCCTTGATAATGTCAAACGTACGAGGGCTCGGTTTTAAGACGAAGGTCACGTTCGTGACGTAACTCTTCGTTACCGTACTGTAGATTTCAAATCGGACACGAGTGATGTTCATCTGTTTGGACGTTATTTCTGAGTCGTATTAGTTATTATTAAATTACAATTTTTTTTTGTCAAGAAACGTCTTTACTGACTTTGATCCAAACTCTGACATTTATATACTCGGTCCCATTAGAATTTAATACTATTTATTTCTTTCATTTCCGTTGATAGTGCGACAGGTTGAATATTTTTACTTACTACTGTGTCAAAATAGACATATGTGATCGTTTATTGTTAGAGTATTACTTAAATTTTTTTTTTGTCAAGGGAAAGTTATTAGAACTGTAATTATTTTATGAAACGGTACACACATTACTCCTACTGTTCTGACCGTGAGACATTTAATATGTCCTAACGACTTTGTATGAGATTTATGTTCAGGTTTATAAGGTTCTCTACCTTTATGAATTCAACAGTTATGGTACCTTACGTAGAAGTTAGACTTTCCTTCTAAGTTATACTTAATGTTTTCCGACTTTATAACAACGATGTGGTGCTTTCTACGGTCCTAAGAACCGGAGGCCTCCTCTTCTTAAGTTAGGTCCCGGTCACTACTTCGAACTAGCGAGTCTCCAACACACAATATTTCAAAATAATTTCACACTTTCTCTACCTCCTTAGACGACTGTATCTGTAGTTTTCTCCCTTCTTTCTCGTGGGGGACGGATAGAAATCGGACTACAATATGTCGGTAATCGTCAGACGATTAATTTCTTTCTGTTATAGAGGCTCTTACCGTGGTCCGGGGAGTGGGTGTTGTACGTAACTCTATCGTGACCGTCTTACATTCAGTAGGGCCCAGTATTTTACTAACTGTACTTAGAACTTCTTTCCGTCTAAAGGTTCGTTTATATGTCAAAGTAATTGTATCTAATCCTCTTGTTCCATACTCAAACAGTTCAGCCAAGACTCGGAAGTCCCCCTTGACTGAACTTCTGTCAGAACCCATTTATGTATCATGTAATTGTATCGAATTCTGTTTGTAAAGGTATTCTTTTCCCGTCACGAATCGAGTTCCAAATTTTTTTCAATTTAAGTCCACCTCGGTCAACAGTACCGTTGTGTCTTAAAAGTCTATTTGCAGGAAAATTTAAACATACCTCTACCTCTTTTTTACGTTGTGATCAAAGAAAGGAGGACGGAGAATTCTCTCTCTCTTTTTTTCAGACTGTGAACGTCGGATAAAAGAGACAGACCTCTGGGGACCGGAAGGACGGACAATGGGAGAGGTCCGGACATCCTTCGTTATGTGTTCGACTGGGATTGTATGTGCACCTTACTGTTTCCTGAGGTGCACCTTACTGTTCCTTGAGGTTCCTCGGTTTTGTTAGTGTACTCAGACGTCAAGTTTACAGGAGACCATACGACAGGATTCAGCGAAGTCAGTGCAGACTGACAGTCTCGGACAGTCCGAGGAGACAGGTACCCTTAAAAGGTCCGTTCTTATGACCTCACCCAACGGTACGGGAGGAGGTCCCCTAGAAGGATTAGGTCCCTAACTTAAGGACGTAACCGTCCCTCCAAGAAATGGAGATCGTGGTGTACCCCGGTTTCACGGAATTACCTCTAGTTCCTTTGGGTCAATCCTCTTCCCTGAGTCTCTGTTCCTTCACTCCCTAAGAATCGGTGTAAGTTTCTTCAGGTCGTCCATCAAGACGTCCACCTTCTCCTCCTCCTTTGTCCGACCTCAACACATCTTCTACTTTCTCCGTTGATTTCGTCCCCGGGGGTTGGAGATCCTAGATTACGGACTACTAGACTCCACCTCGACTACTTTATTGTCTTTATTCACAAGTCCAGTGAGTCGGTACAGGTTGGGAAACACTAGGATACCTGACATCGGGTGATCTGAGGAGTCAGGTAACTTAAGAAGTCCGTTCTTATGACCTCACCCGACAGTAAAGGAAGAGGTCCTCTAGAAGGACTGGGTCCCTAACTTGGGCCCAGAGGACGTGACGTCCATCTGAGAAATAGTTGACTCGGTGGTCCCTTGTCTTTATCTTTCTCACGTGTTATTTACCTGACGTGAACTTTGTAGGGTTGTGGAAGGGGTTGGGCAGACAGTTTTTTAACAGAAGGTTTTTTTGAGGGCTCCAGTTCCTTCCTTGAAGTTCACATGAGTCGACAGGGTCCAACGACCGAATCCCTCTACGACTTCGTCCCCACAGTGTTCTCCATCTGGGAGGGAACGCACCCCAGGAGTTGTCTGGAGGCTATCGGAACCACTACTAGTCTCTCTAAACAAAGAAAAAGAAAATATAGGAACACCCTATTTGAATTTTGAATCGTTAAGACAATGTCGGAAGGATTCTTTTTCAAAAGAAAGAAATGACTAGACACTTCATGGTTGATACTACTAGTGACAAGATTATATGGAGTATCACAACGACTGTGATACGTATTTGAACGTACTTTAACTTGAACAAGTTATTTTTACTACTTCGTAGACGGGGTACGGGTCGTGAAGGGTTCCAAACCCCTCATGTTACTTTTATGAGGGATTCTCCGTGTGGACCATCCGTGTAAGAAATTTTTTCGGAAAATGTAAAGGTGGTTATCAAATAAGAGTTACAGTTGTCAACGGTTAATTACTGGTACGAACCATCCTTCGAGTAATTTTTGGGTCCTCGGTCCCAAGGACCTTTCTATAGGGTCAGAGGGAACCTTTCAGGAGGTGGGAGAGACCCAGAGTCAAAGGAGTAGACATTTTAGTGTCTGTTGAATAATATTAAGTAAGAACCTTGGGTTCGGATAACTCTCCCTACCCTTTATAATGAGGTTCCGGACCTACTATCTGGTCTAATTTTCTTTTTATACAGTAACGATGAAAAGTCAGTTTGTCTGTTTATGTTACTTCCTTCCTCAGGGACCGGGATTCCCTAAACGGATCCCCAGATCAGACCCGTCAAGAATGTATAGTCCTCTACAGAGGTTCGACCTAAAGGTGTTTGTTCTTGTAGGTACGTTTCCTGTTCGGACGTCTCGAGACACGGGTAGTCGGTGTCCTTCTCTGACGGAGGGTTGTCGGTCGTCGTAAATGTTCACTGGAGGATTCCGGAAGTGGTTTGATGTCCCCGTGGAGACCTGAAAGGCAAAGGGAGTGAAAAGAGAAAAGAATTTTTTTTTTTTTTTGTGTAAAGAAGTATCTTACGGTGTCACCTTCCTTTTATCCGGAAGTTAAAATCCTGGAGTTAAACGTTTTTTTTTTTTTTACCTCGAAAAAAAAAATTAATTCAATCAATTCAGTGAGTCAGGACAGGCTGAGAAACATTGGCGTACCTGACATCGGATGGTCCGGGGAGGCAGGCACCCTAAAAGTTCCGTTGTCATGACCTCACCCAACGGTAAAGGAAGAGGTCCCCTAGAAGGGTTGGGTCCCTAGCTTGGGCCAAGAGGGCGTGACGTCCATCTGGGAAATGGTAGACTTGGTGGTCCCTTCGGGTTTCGCGATCCATGGACCTTTCTCCCTCCGCCCACTCCCCGTGCCGCGCCGGGGCCCTGTGGCGGGGATACAGTTGGTGGTGGCGCAGGGGCGGAACCGGAGCCGCGACGGCCGGGTACTACGAACCCCCGCGGTGACACGCGACCATCTGGCGGCGGGGCCCCAGGGGCGGCTGCGGTCTGCTGGTGGGGGTGCATGGGGGGTTTTGCCCTGCCTCGGGAGGGGTGGTGGAGCGTGTGGGCATGCCGGCGGGGGGGTGCTGGGACAGGAGAGGGGAGTTGGTGGGCCCGGGGGATGGGGTCCGAGGGAAGAGGGGGGTGGTGGTTCCCGTCTCCCTTCCCCGAGGCTGTCCTTCGTACCGCGGTTCGCCCGTTCCCTGTGCTGTCTCCACTCTCCCGCTCTCTTGACCTGTTCTATCGGCACCCTGCTCACCCCTTTCCCCCAACCCTCGTTCGGGGCTCCGAGCCTCCCGCACCCCTCCCCGGACCGTTGCACGACGTCCGGGTCTCGTCGCCTGCTGGTTGCTAACCGGCTCCGTCTAGCCAGGTCCCGGTTGCCGCCCTCCGCTGCCCGTCCGTTCGCCGGGGCTCCACCCTTCGACGGTGGGCAGTGCGGCGTGTCGGGCGCTCCGTGCTGGCCTCCTAGGCGTGGTACGCCAGGCGCCGGTCCCCCTTCCGTCAGCACCGACCGCGGTGTCCGTTACCGCGAATCCCACCCCACCCCCGCGCGACTCGTGGGGGAGGGGGCGGGTCTTGGGAGCCTGGGTTGGAGCCTTGCACCGCCTCTCCAGTCCGCCTTCTCCCTGTGGCCTCTACTGCGGTGACCCGCGCCCCGTTTCCACCGCGGGCCGACCCCTACCTCCGCGGCTCCCCGCCTGCCCTTCCACCTCCTCTCGGCGGAACGGGTGGGCTGGGGTGATACGTGCGGCGGGGGGCGGAAGAGCGCGCCGGGGAGTAGGGGATGTTGGCCTGTCCGGTGGCCCGGGCTGCCGGACGGGCCCGGCGCGACGGAAGGTCTGCAGAAAAGGAGGGATGGAAGGGTAGGGTCGGCGTGTCAACCTCCTCTACGAGTGGTAGGCCCGCCCCGCTCCGCTCCGGTGGTGTGGCGAGAGTCTTGGATGGTGTCCAATTACTAGGAAGGCGTCCAAGTGCATTCCTTTAGAACAGTCGACTACACAGATATTAAGTCCCTATTTTTATACTGATGTCTTTTCTTTCTACTGGACTGACTTTCCAGTCCCGTTCCAGTCCTACTTTCCAGTCCCGTTCCAGTTCGCACAACTCCGAACGGACCCATACGGGGCCGTCTCTCGCGAAGTCTGTGCGGGGCCTCTGCCCGACCGTTGGTTCGGCTGGTTAGTCCTCGGCTGTGCTTCGGGAGCGGCAGGTTAGTCCTCGGCTGTGCCTCGGGAACCTGTGGTTAGTGGCGACTCGGGCGTAAAAGAAGGAATATACCCTCGGGGTCCCCGATATTTTGGGAAGGGGTGGGAGCGTCTGGGGCGTCTGAGGGAAATGGGACGTCTGAGGGAAACGAAGCGTCTGGGGGGGGGGAACGAAGGAACGAATGGGCGGGGGTCCTCAAGACGGACTCTCACTGGCGGGTTATTTTCCGGGACTAGTTGCCAGGTATCCCCACCGAGGAAGAAGGGCACCGTAAAGAATGTGACTGGATCCTACCTGTACTATAAGATATCTTGGTGTCTTTTAACCAATTTTATTTTTAAAAAAAAGAACCTTTTACATTTCGACCAAGAAAACTTATACATTAATTTTTGTTACTCGAACAATTTTTCCGGACGGATCCCGTTTCGAACTTCAGTTGGGAAAGGAACTTTTTGTGACGGGTGAAATGTACTCTGGAAGTCAAGTCAAGTCAAGTGTAGTCAACGAGTTTGGACAGACTGAGAAACGTTGGGGTACTTAGCGTCGTGCGGTCCGGAGGGACTGGTAGTGGTCGAGGGCCTCAAGTCAGTCTGAGTACAGGTAGCTCAGTCATTACGGTAGGTCGGTAGAGTAGGAGCCAGCAGGGGAAAAGGAGGACGGGGGTTAGGGAGGGTCGTAGTCTCAGAAAAGGTTACTGAGTTGAGAAGCGTACTCCACCGGTTTCCTGACCTCAAAGTCGAAATCGTAGTTAGGAACTTTCTTTAGGGTCCCGACTAGAGGAAGTCAGGTTCCCTGAGAGTTCTCAGAAGAGGTTGTGGTGTCAAGCTTTCGTAGTTAAGAAGTCGCGAGTCGGAAGAAGTGTCAGGTTGAGAGTATAGGTATGTACTGATGACCTTTTTGGTATCGGAACTGATCTACCTGGAATGAGCCGTTTCATTATAGAGACGAAAACTTATACGATAGATCCAACCAGTATTGAAAGGAAGGTTCCTCATTGACAGAAAATTAAAGTACCGACGTGAGTGGTAGACGTCACTAAAACCTCCGGGGGGTTTATTTCAGACTGTGACAAAGGAAACTAAGGGGTAGATAAAAGGTACTTTACTACCCTGTCCTACGGTACTAGAAACAAAAGACTTACAACTCGAAATTCGGTTGCAAAAGTGAGAGGAGAAAGTGAAAGTAGTTCTCCGAAAATTCGAGGAGAAGTGAAAGACGGTATTCCTACCACAGTAGACGTATAGACTCCAAAAACTATAAAGAGGGTCGTTAGAACTAAGGTCGAACACAAAGAAGGTCAGGTCCCAAAGAGTACTACATCAGACGTATATTCAATTTATTCGTCCCACTGTTTTATGTCGGAACTGTAGGAGGAAAAGGATAAACCTTGGTCAGACAACAAGGTACGAGTCAAGAGTGACTACGAAAGACAGGACGTATGTCTAAAGAGTTCTCCGTCCAGTCCACCAGACCATAAGGGTAGAGAGAGTCTTAAAAGGTATCAAATAACACTAGGTGTGTCAGTTTCCAAAACCGTATAAGTATTTCCTCTTTGTCTACAAAAAGACCTTGAGACAACGAAAAAGGTACTAGGTCACCTACAACCGTTAAACTAGAGACCAAGGAGACGGAAAAGATTTTGGTCGAACTTGTAGTCCTTCAAGTGTCAAGTACCTATCGACTTCGGACCGAACCTCTTAAAACTCGTAATGAAATGATCGTACACTCTACTCATGTTAACACGTCATCAAATTCGTAAGAAACCGTAACGGAAAGAAACCCTAACCTTACTTTTGACTAGAAAAGGTCAGGACACCGGTGACGACTCAAAAGGTTTAAACGACCGTATAACTCACGTCGTGAAAGTGTCGTAGTAGAAAGTCCTNTAGAAAGTCCTAAACTTTATCGAGCTGACCTTAAGGTAGTGGAGGTGATCGAAACAAGTATCACTACGAAAGATTCCGGGTGAACTGAAGTGTACAGTCCTACAGACCGAGATTCACTCACTAGTGTGGTAGTACTAATAGAAGCAGTACTTCTAAAAACATGTCAAGAAGACACATAAGAACGGTGAAGATGAATAATAGAAGACTAAGACAATCCAGGCATGGTAAAGACAGGAAATAGCTTGGGTAGAAACGTACTTTATAAGGGAACCATAGAGATTAAAAGAACTTCTATAGAGATCAAAAAGGGTAAGAGAACAAAAGAAACCTTCCTGACTACGATTTCGACTTTGAGGTTATGAAACCGGTGGACTAAGCTTCTCAACTGAGAAACCTTTTCTGAGACTACGACCTTCCCTAACCCCCGTCCTCCTCTTCCCCTGTTGTCTCCAACTCCACCGACCTACCGTAGTGACTGAGCTACCTGTACTCAAAACCACTTGGGGTCCTCAACCACTACCTGTCCTTCCGGACCACATGACGTCAAGTACCACAACGTTTCTCAGTCTGTGCTGACTCACTGACTTGACATGACTATATAAATACAAGAAGACATGATCCACGTATAAACAACTATTTACAATATGTGAAAAGAACATAAATAGGGAACTAGAAATATATTATGGGAAGAAACAGGAAACAATATTGGAAACAAAATTACGGAGAAAACAAACAATTATCGTAACGATAGGCACGAAAGAACAGTAAAAGTAAACGTACTTTATAGTGAAAAGTAGAGGAGTAAAAGTCAGATACCCATAGAGATAAGGACGTCACTCAGAGAACAACCGTCTCCTTTATCTAGAATAAAAAAAATAGGCTAGTCGGTGAGGATACAGAAAACTAATATCGTAAATATAACAACTGTAACTTTAACTAAAAACTATCTATATATAAATAACTGAAAAAGGAAGAACGGTACACCAAGAAAAACACCAAGAAAATATAAAAAAAGAAGAAAAAACCAAAGAAGGTAACACGAAACTACTAAAAGAAATCACTATACGAAGAAAGAAAAGAGAGATCAAAAACACATAACATGTAAAAACTAAACACCAATGACACTCAAGGTACATACAACTGGATATGTTAGGGTACCTGTCTCCTCAGACCGTCCGATACCAGGTATCACAGTGTTTCTCAACCTGTTCTGACTTCAATGAATTGTGTGTATTGATATAGATGAATAAATTTTGACCATTCAGAAAATTCAATTTTTGTTAAGATTTTCTAGATGTAAAAATTAGGGGAAGGGAAGTTAAACACTAAAACTACAGTATAAAATATAGAAATACAAATAACAATGACCAATAATATCAATGAAAACTAAAATATAAAAAAATTAGAAAATTAGAAACATGATTGAATATATTCACCAACTAGGAGTCGAAAATGATATATAAACGGAAATGAACACTCCAAAAAGGAAAGGAGATCTGTCGGAGAAGAAGAATGTCCAAAAAGAAAAAGTGAAACTCTTTTGGAAAATCGTGAAGAAAATACAATCCAATCATGGTTAATAGAGTAACTAGAAAACGAACAGACTCTTCTAAATAGGGAAAAAGTTAAGATTCACTACTAGAGTGACCTATCTAATAAAATACAACACCCAATAAGAGACAATAGTGAAACTTACATAGTACGGTCAGGGAAGAAAAAAAACAAACAAACAAAAACAAAAACAAAAAACAAAAAAACAAACAAAAACACAAAAAAAAATTTAAAATTTTAGAAATTAAGAATGTACGCAGGGGTTTGTACTTGGGGGGAGGGTGGAGGGAGGGGTATTGTAGAGAGACCCAGTAGGGGTACGTGGTCGAGGTTCGTAGTACGGTTAGGGAAGACAGGACACTTCAAAGACCTCTTTTTAGTGGACTATCGAGAAACCCCCAAGGGAACATATACTGAAATCAAAATAAAAATGACGGAAAGTCAAGTAAAGTCAACGAGTCAACACAGACTGAGAAACGTCAGGGTACTTAACGTCCGGAGGGACAGATAGTCGTTGAGGGCCTCAAGTGAGTTTGAGTGCAGGTAACTGAGCTACTACGGTAGGTCGGTAGAGTAGGAGGCAGTAGGGGAAAAGGAGGACGGGGGTTAGGGAGGGTCGTAGTCTCAGAAAAGGTTACTCAGTTGAGAAGCGTACTCCACCGGTTTCCTGACCTCAAAGTCGAAATCGTAGTAAGGAAGGTTTCTTGTGGGTCCTGACTAGAGGAAGTCCTACCTGACCAACCTAGACGAACGTCAGGTTCCCTGAGAGTTCTCAGAAGAGGTTGTGATTTCAAGTTTTCGTAGTAATAAACCGTGAGTCGAAAGAAGTGTAAGGTTGAGAGTATAGGTATGTACTGATGACCTTTTTGGTATCGGAACTGATCTGTCTGGAAACAACCGTTTCATTACGGACACGAAAACTTATACGATAGATCCAACCGGTATTGAAAGGAAGGTTCCTCATTCGTAGAAAATTAAAGTAACAACGTTAGTGGTAGACTAAAACCTCGGGGGGTTTTATTTCAGACTGTGACAAAGGTGACAAAGGGGTAGGTAAACGGTACTTCACTACCCTGGTCTACGGTACTAGAATCAAAAGACTTACAACTCTTAAGAGAAAAATAGAAATTAAAAACGACAAACATTAATACTATACAGAAAATCTCTCAGACAAATTCAAGTAGAACAAACTCTGGGAGATAAGAAACACGTGGATCTATAGACAAAAAAAAAAAAAAAGTCCAAACCCTTCGAAAGTCAGTATTAAAGTAGTTTTAAAAAAGATAAGTAATGAGAGAGAACGGGAAGACACTGATGATATTACGTTTAAACAATGTCATATATAACAAATTTGGAGGGAATTTTGCAAGATAAAAGAATTTAAAGTAAAAAGAACAACGACAAGAATAACTCTTTACAGGTATTAAGATAGAAGATATAGTAACTACGTAAGAGATAGTTGATAAGACGATAATTAAAGAGGGTTCATATAAAAAGTAAAATCGATAACATAAGAAGTCAAGACGAATTATTAAATAAAAAAATAAAATATAATCTCCTCTCAACTAAATGTCACAAGACAATCAAAGTCCGTATGTTATTTCACTAAGTCAATATAATATGTATATTTATATAGGTAATAAAAAGTCTATGAAAAGGACGTATCGAATAATGTCTTATAAATCATCGCTAGGGAGACGATATATACTTCAGGAACGGTTGTGACCAAGAAAAATTTAAGAGATCAAGGAATAATTATAAAAGTGACATAAGTAGATAAGAAAAAGGACCAAGTCAATCGTAAGAATAATCATTACAAAAATTGATAAATAGACCATTTAATTAGACAGAGGACAAAAAAAAAAAAGTAAAAAAGAACACGAAATAGACTTTTTTTTTTTTTGGAGTAGACAAAAGAGTAGAAGAACGGAAAGAGACATAGATACTTTAATGTATTGAAATTTTCCCACAGGAACATACCCTCATCGAGATATGTCAGATACACATAGATCACCGAAATCACTTTCTCGATCTAGATTTCACTCGTGTTCAGTACAGAACGAGTTCCACCCACGAGACCGATAATGAACAATCCTTCACTCCGATCCTCCTTCACGATCTCCGACTCGGTCTCGAAGAGACGAGTCACAGTCGTGGTGGGTAGTCCTTGTTCCAAGTCTAAGGTTCGAAGACTTCGTCTTCGAGACTCCCCACCTGGGTACGGTCGAGGTAGGGGATATTTACACCTGATAGTAGCCAACACCTCGGGAAACAGGATCACTCTTCGACACGACGACTCATTCTCCCTAACTACCTACGTGAACACTTAGACCCGATACCACCAAAGACGGTGACAATGACAGGACCTGTGGAAGACTATACGACGAATAAATTTGTGGTCAATACCGAAGGTACGGGACAAGTCGACAGTAAGACTCAAGTTCAGTGGAAATAGGAAGTGTTGACTCGAGAGGGGAAACGACGACGTCAGAAACGGGAACACACCTCAACGTGACGTCTCGGGTACCTCGGTAATGTTCACAAATTGTACCTAGACTTATGTTACCGTCGGGACTAATGTCAGTCTTTGGTCCTGTCGAGGATTACGTGACAAAGGTATTCGTGGTTATTACCGACGGGTACGGGATAAGTCTATGATAAGGTCCAGTCCCAGTAGAAAACAAGGAGTGTTGACTTAAGAAGGGAGTCGGCATCGTCGGGAGTGAGGTCACACATCTCCGTACAGTACTTCGTTCACATCAGTCTCATGTACGAATCGAGTCCGACTCCATACACGATGTCGACTGTACCCTTTGTTTGATCTCTGGTTACGTCTAAGTTGGAACAAACAGACGGGACAAAGTACTTATTCGTTAGTACATGTACGAAGAGTACCCGTCTCAGGTCAGAAAGGGGTCGGGATGTCAATCGTGGTGGTCGGGAAGTAGGTCGGTGTTCCTGAACAGAAAATCCCCAACCTGGTGTCGAGACCGTAAGTGTTATACGACGAGTTTGACGAATGAGGGGATCCTATTAGAGAGGGATCCTTCTATTGGGGGGAAGAAAAGACGTACGGGAGCGTCACCTTATCCATAGTGGATTGATATACGTCCAGTCCTTCGTTGTCAATCTTGACCTGTATCTTGTTGTCTGACCAAGGTTTATCCTTTTCCTCGTACAGTTCCGAAATATAACAGTGGGACGAATAAATTGACTCTTTGCGACCCGACCTTCTTCGTATTCGACCTTAGTTTTAACGGCTCTCTTTATAGTTCTTGGAGTCTATACGTCTACTGTGGTGGGAATACCGTCTTTCACTTCTCCTCGATTTTTCGGAGAACTACTTTCACTTTCTCCTCTCACTTTTTCAACCGAATTTCGAGTTGTATTACGTTTGATTCTAGTACCGTAGATCAGGGTAGTGAAGAAGCCTTTATCTACCCCTTTGTCACAGTCTGAAATCAAAACCCCCGAGGTTTAGTGACGTCTGCCACTGACATCGGTACTTTAATTTTCTGTGAATGAGGAACCTTCCTTTCAATACTGGTTGGATATATCGTATAAGTTTTAGTCTCTGTAATGAAACGGTTGTTTGTAGGTAAACAGTTCCGAGACCAAAAAGGTCTTCAGTACATACCTACATTCTCAACCTGACGTTTCTTTCGACTCGCGACTTCTTAACTACGAAAACTTAATACCACAACCTCTTCTTAGAACTCTCAGGGAACCTGACGTTCCTCCAGGTTGGTCATGTAGAATTTCCTCTAGTCAGGACCCACAAGTGACCTTCCTTACTATGATTTCGACTTTGAGGTTATGAAACCGGTGGAGTACACTTCTCAACTGAGTAACCTTTTCTGAGACTACGACCCTCCCTAACCCCCGTCCTCCTCTTCCCCTTCTGTCTCCTATTCTACCGACCTACCGTAGTGGCTGAGCTACCTGTACTCAAACTCATCTGAGGCCCTCAACTACTACCTGTCCCTCCGGACCGCACGGAGTACCTCAGCGTTTAACAGCCTGTACTGACTCACTGACTTGTCTTGACTTGGACTAACGAAGATAAAGGAAGAATGTACTAAGGTCCACCTAGAGAAAAATCTAGGAACCAACATGTTCTCAGAAAGACGGTCAGAGGTCAATCAAAATTACTCTTAACGACGTGCACATCTAAAAAGAAACTATGTAAACACCCCATCCATTGAAGACACAGGAAAAAAGGTGGTAGAACTAAAGACAGAAATGTTTACAGAGTTGTAGAAGATAAGAACTGTATACGTGTAAATCTTAAGGTTAAAGGAAAATAAATAAACAAAAAAACATTTTGTCTCGTTGAGAATTTGATTATAGGGTTATTATACTTACATTAGTTTGAACTGTTGTCAGAATCAGTTGTTATACGAACCCTTGAGATTAGTTTGATTCAAAAAGTAAGTGAGTCTTAAGTTGACTTTCTTAAAATATACGTAAATTTTTAAAGATTCAATTATCGTTTCGTTAAGATTCTTAAACAGGAATCACAATATCCTTTTTCGAAATGGATATTTATCGGGGTTATAAATAGTGTTAGTTTTAATACCTTCATCGGATTTATAGTTTGATATCTATTTCACTTAATTATTACTATTTTAGTCAGTTAAATTATAGTAAGTTAATGCAAGATATTTTCCATTCTTGAACCCTTCGTATTCTGTTACCATTTTAAAATATGAAGTACTAGTGTTAATACATTTCGTTTTTATATTTGTTTAGTTCTTTTTTCGTTTTCTTTTTGGTGTGTATATTTTTATGAGAGTCCTTTTAGTAATTTTAAAGTCTTCATTTAAAAGAATACAATATAGAAATGGCAGAAAAATTTTCAGAATTAAATACACAAAGAGGTTAAAAAACGATTATTTATACATAAGGAAGATGTTACCTATTTTCATAGTTTGAAATGAATTTTTCATTTTACACACTCTCCAATGAGAAAAAGGACTCGTGCAAGGTTATTCGTATTGTATTGGAAGGAATTTTATTAACTCTTAGAAAATTCCAGAGACCTAGTAGAAAGATCCGTATTTAAGAGTAATGGTGTCAATGTCTCGTTCAACTTTACTCTACGACCAAATATTACACGTACTGGAGTCCCATATATAAGTTTCCCCTATAACCTATATATATATATGTGTGTGAAAGATTGGTAATCAAGCGTGGAGAGTCTTAAGTTAAAAACAATATAAAATAATACTTTGTACGTCGACAAATAATTAACGATTACCTCATTGCTATTATTATAAAGTTTCTAAGTTAAATTATTCACATAAATATTTCGAAATTTCCATAATGGTTCGATCAGTCAAAAATGAGATATTTTAAAAATAACCTTATATCAACGAAATGTAACAATGCAATCGAAAATAACATGTCTTTCACTTGGTCGATATACATGTGTATATACGGGAAAAAAAACCTAAAGGAAGGGTAATCCCAGTGGTGTTTCGTAACTCATGGTAAGGGACACGATTAGTCATCCAAAAGTAATCAATACAGAAAATATGTGTTATAGTTATCACATATATACAGTTAGGGTTAGAAGGTTAAGTAGGGTAGGAGGGGAAGGTGGAACAATATGCATTCAACAAGAGATACAGACACAGATAAAGACGAAGCATTTATTACAACACATATGTTAAGTTTAAAATTTCAAATAATTCAACCTAAAAGGACAAAAAATCGAACGTAAGTTTTGATTATGTAATTAGGATAGGATATAGAAACATTTAACGTTATTTCTTTGAAAAATCGTATTATCGTCTTTACAAAGTAAAATAATATTAAAAAGAGTTATAACTTGTAAATAATAAAGACTATCAAGAAAAAAAGAATAAAATAAGAGAAAAACAATAATAAAAAAAAGAAAAAGGACACCTATTTGTCTCGATACATAAATTAAGAAGACATACAAAAAACAAACGAGATCGATTTACAAAACATATAATCTTACTTTTTGTAATATAGAATTGTCTTAATGTATTACCGTAAGTTAAAACCATGATTAAATATTGATGTAGCAATATCATTTTAAATTTTTTTATAACTTAAGTTCTTGTATCTTTTAGTGTATCCTTTTCATTTATTTTTAACAATATCAAACTAAATTGGTGTTTTGATTCTTCTTGGACCTTCATTTGTTTCTTTTTCAACCACTGTGTATTTTAAATAAAGACAAAAACTTTATTAGATATTACTTTAGGTCTTCATACCTCTACTCAGAGACTTTAAGTTCTATTCTGCTGAATACGGTCGTTTTAAAGAATAATCATCGTTCTTTATTTTGTGTTTATTACGGAAAATCCGTCCATAATCACTTCACCTTTAGCGAGTCAGCACAGACTGATATGTCAGGGACCTTAAGAGGTCCGGTCTTATGATCTCACCCATCGGTCAGGGAAGAGTCCCTAGGTTGGGTACAGAGGGTGTAACGTCCGTCTAAGAAAAAAAAATTTTATATTTAAATAAATAAAATTAACCTCCAATTAATGAAATGTTATAACTTTTTATTTGCTGGGTTAGTTTTTGACCCTGTTTCTTGATTTATTTATACAGAAGTTTCTTCTGTATGTCTACCGATTGTTTGTGTACTTTTCTACGAGTCGTAGTGAGTCATAGTCTCTTTACGTTCGTCTAAGAACTGGTCGGCTTTATGTACCCTTCTGGTTCTTATGACCTCACCGATCGGAAAAGGACGAGGTCCACTAGAAGGACCGGGTCCTTGACTTGGACCCAGAGGACATAACGTTCGTCTAAGAAATGGTTGACTCGATAGTCCCTTTGTACATATGGGAAAATATTATTATATATAGGTGGTCATATTTGTGTAAATGATCATATTTATTCCTCTTTTCTACGTATCTTTCAGAACTTTTGTAAAAATTTTTAATGACCGTATTTGACATGACAATTTGATACCTTTCTCTTCTTTTGTCCTCCCAGTTTACTTCAAGTATAGGATAGGTTTGGTGTTTTGATAAAATGAATTAAAAATCTAATCCATTTACTGTAGATCAGGGTATTGAAGTACCGTTTATCTACCCCTTTGTCACCTTTGTCACTGTCTGAAATAAAAAAACCCCCCCCCCCGAGGTTTTAGTAACGTCTACCACAACGTCGGTACTTTAATTTTCTACGAACGAGGAACTTTCTTTTCAATACTGGTTGGTTTTGTCGTATAATTTTTCGTCTCTATAAGGAAACGGTTGTTTCCAGGAAGATCAATTTCGATGCCAAAAAAGGTGATCAGTACGTACCTACACTCTCAACCTGATATTTCTTTTTTGACTACGAAAAGTTGAAACCATAACCCCTTCTGAGAAGTCTCAAGGAACCTGACGTTCCTCTAGGTTGGTCAGTTAGGATTTTCTTTAGTCAGGACTTATAAGTAACCTTCCTGACTACGACTTCGACTTTGAGGTTTTGAACCGGTGGACTACCCTTCTTGACTGAGTAAGATTTTCTCGGACTATGACCCTTTCTAACTTCCGTCCCCCTCTTCCCCTACTGTCTGCTGTTCTATCAACCTACCGTAGTGACTGAGCTACCTCTACTCAAAAACGTTCGACATCCTCAACTACTACCTGTCCCTTCGGACCACACAACGTCAGGTACCCTAGTTTTTCTCAACCTGTGCTGACTCGTTGACTTGATATCATCCTTGTGAATGTCTATTAAATAAAAAGGTGTTCAATGACAAATAAAATCCAGTTCCTCTTGGATATATAAGTGTACTCCTTTAAGAATAGGAGGAACTGGGTCTCACTTTCCAAAGACAATGATGAATACACGTGTCTTCTCATTAATACTAGTCGTTGTTTTTCAAGGACCCCTGTTTTAATACGACTCGTACGAAAACAGTGTCATTTAACGGAAAGTAAGTAGTACAATGAAAGATTTCTGATACGTAAGGACTTTGTTTTTTGTTTGTTTTTTATTATAAAAACAACAGTGACAAGGATAAAGTATTACGTACTTAAAACATGAGAAAGGACCTTTTAGGGTACCTACCTCCTCGGACCTTCCGACGTCAGGTACCCAGCGACTCAGTCCGTGCTGACTCGTTGAAGTAAAAGTTAAAAGTGAAAGTACGTAACCTCTTCCTTTACCGTTGGGTGAGGTCATAATAACGGACCTCTTAGGGTCCCTGTCTCCTCGGACCACCCGACGGCAGATAACCCAGCGTGTCTCAGCCTGTGTTGACTTCGCTGAATCGTCGTCGTCGTCTTGAACTCTGTATTTCTGTAATACTCTTACACATGACTTTTATAAGACTTTCTATTAGTTGTTTAATGAATCCTATCTAAGTCTGACATGTACGTGTAAGATGATTTACCCTCATTATATATACATAGTTTTAGGATTAGTATTCACTACTTATATGTTCACACGACCCATAAATAGACACCACAGAGTAAAGGTGTGGGAGGGAAGACACGAGAGAAGATGGGACAACTTATAACAGTTTAATATAATCAAAACGGTCATTCTCCTTGACTACCTTTTCGTTTGTCAATTCTTCTTTAATTTCACAGAATAAAACAGAGAGTTGTGTGTTCCGTCAACGACCATCAACTACTTCGTCCCTGTTTTTAACCCGTTAACGTCTACAGTCTTAGGAGACATCTCTGTTGCAAAAAACCATTACATACAAGGTTACTGATCCTGAAAATCCTCGACCGTCTCAAAGTTCATCACGTTGTCTTCCACATCCGAGTATCTGTGGTCAGGTTTCCGAAGTAGTCAAAACAGTGGAGACCCATTATGGGGGTAAACGAAAGATAAAGAAGTCTTTAAGAGAAAAGGAAAAACAGGACGATCGGGAAAATTATGAAAACATTTGTAACAGACTCGAGTCAACGTAGGATGGGAAACGCTGGAGTACCTGACGTCATGAGGTTCGAAGGGACAGGTAGTGGTTGAGGGTCTCGAACGAGTTTGAGTACAGGTAGCTCTATCACAACGGTAGGTCATGAGACACCGGGGGAAGAGGAGGACAGAATTTAGAAAGAGGTCGTCCGAGAAAAGGTTACTCAGTCAAGAAGTGTAGTCCACCGGTTTCATAACCTCAAAGTCGAAGTAGTAGTCAGGAAGGTTACTTATAAGTCCTGACTAAAGGAAATCCTACCTGACCAACATAAAAGAACAATAGGTTCCTTGAGAGTTCTCAGAAGAAGTTGTAGTGTCAAGTTTTCATAGTTAAGAACCCACGAGTCGAAAGAAATATCAGGTTGAGAGTGTAGGTATGTACTAATGACCTTTTGGTATCGAAACTGATCTGCCTGGAAACGACCGTTTCATTACAGAGACGAAAAATTATACGATAGATCCAACCAGTATTGAAAGAAGATTCCTTGTTCGTAGAAAATTAAAGTATCGACGGTAGTGGTAGACGTCACTAAAACCTCGGGTCTTCCTATTTCAGACAGTGACAAAGGTAACAAAGGGGTAGATAAACGGTACTTCATTACCCTGGTCTACGGTACTAGAATCAAAAGACTTACAACTCAAAATTCAGTCAAAAAAGTGAGAGGAAAAAGTGGAAGTTCTCCGAGAAATAAAGAAGAAATGAAAGACGGTAATCACACCACAGTAGACGTATAGAATCCAATAACTATAAAGAGAGTTGTTGGAACTAAACTCGAACACGAAGTACGTCAGCTCGTATAGAGTACTACATGAGACGTATATTAAATTTATTCGTCCCATTGTTATATGTCGGAACCGTATGAGAAAAGGGGTAAACCTTGGTTAGACAACAAGGTACAGGGTAAGATTGACGACGAAGAACTGGACATATGTCTAAATAGTCCTCCGTCCAGTACAACAGACCAGAAAGGTAGAGAAATTCTTAAAAGATCAAACAACACTATATGTGTAAGTTTCCGACTCATCTTGACAGTCAGTCAACAACCTCATCTTAGTAAATATGAACATTAAAGATCGAATAATAGATAAAAGGACCAACGTAGGACTGACTACGGGACATAAATAAGTTAAGTTATTTTCCATGACTAACTTAAATCATTTTATAATTTGAATCAAAAAAGGAAGTTATTGTCGGAACGAAATAATCTCCAATGGGTGAGTTTGAAGAAGTCCTTAGTCCTTACATTTTATTTGTAGGCAACAGTTGTATCATGTCACTACTTCTGGTATTTCCTGTCTCTTAAGTACAGTTTCCGTAGGTTTAATTTTAATAAGTCATACAACTGGTGACCACAGTGTTAAGAGGTAATTTATACTAACCAGTTTAACCAATTACCTAACACAAGAAATTCTTTTTTTAACAAAACCTTTTTATTTAGTGAAAATATTACCATATTTACGAATCCACACAACTCGATTTGGTTAAGTGGAGATGGTCACGAGTTAAGTGTAAACGTTTTTAAGAATAAATATATATTTACCTGATATAGTAATCAACTGTTGAGATTGTAATATACACCCTCTATAACTACACGGAAGAAGTTCTTTATTCCTTCACGTAAAAAAGAGACTCTTAGAGTTTTTCGAGTATTAACTTTCGTATTTCCTCTAATCATCGATGAGATTCTGTCTTATCAGAGATTTAGTCTTGAATTTACATTGAACTACTCTTCTTTTTATTATTCTATCGTTATTACATATTTATTATTATCTACTCAGAATAACCATAGTCTTTTATCACTTCTTTTATAACCGTCTATGGTAGGTTCAGTTAGGGAAAGGAGAATCGGTCCTCTTTTCTGTCGAAAGAGTCTATGTATACGGTTAAACCATAGAAGTCGATGTCTTCTAAGAGTCGACCGTTCAAACGAATTTGTGAAGTCACCAAGTTTAATTTCAAGTATTTCATTCGAGGGTCGAGTGTATACAGGTGGGTGTATCTAAATAGATGTTCTCCTTTTATACTTTTGGCTACCTGTTCCCATATCAGATACGATGTATGAAAATATAAAATTTTATCAAACGTGGTCGTAAGACCAAAACACTTAAATCAACCGTTTTAAGTCAAAAGTTCTTTAAGTGGTATGAACCTATATAGTTATTGTCTATGAGACCAGAATTTCGATTTCTAGATATAAGACTTTACTAGACAATCTTTGTCCTTTTGACATCGTATTTTTTTAGTCATTAATAATAATTCAGTGAAATTAACATCTTACTACTAATGTCTACAGATTGGAGTTTTATTTATAGTATCTTGTCATTTTTTTTTAATTAGTCTCCCCCTTTTTAGAATCAAATAATGATGTTGAATTTTTAATCTCCTTTCCCCGTTTTTCCTTCTACTTTTCTTCGAAGTCACTTAATTAAAGATTTCGTTCGTCAGATAATGACTATTAAACAAAACGTTTAACTATTTACTAAAATTTCTCGATATTTATAAAATGGATTTTCGTTAAAATATTGTTGAGTTTATTAATTTTTTACCATATTTGAATGGTTTAGTATCTTTTTCATTATTTAATTTTCTCCTTTGACTTCTCGTGTGTCGTTTACAAACTTTTATTCCTGTGTTACTTTGTGACGGACTTTGTCTCTGTAATACTTTACTACTGTACAATTTCAGTTTTGTGTAGATGAAGTTTTCTATTATTTATAAAATTTAATATTGAATTTCTATAATCCAGATATTTTGGGAGGTTCATATGTGTAAACGACTATATTCGAACTTTTAAATAACAGTCTCCTTTTTTTTACATGACTTGTTTTTCATTTTAATGACCATCATTAAATCTACCTATATTAAATGAATTATATAATTTTGGACTGTATTTAATCATCCTTTCGATAAAATTTTATATGATCTTAAAACAACTCCTAAAAACGTAGATACAAGTAGTCACTATAACCGGACATGAAAAGAAAAAAACATCGTAGAAACAGACCAAAACCATATCCCATTACAACCGGAGTATCTTACTCAAACCCATAAATAGAAGGAGACGTCAAAAGACTTTCTCAAACTCATCCTGTCTACAATCGAGAAGAGAGTTAAAAACTATCTTAAGTGGACACTTCGGTGCACCATGACCCGGAAACAAACAACCTTCTTAAAACTAATGTCAAAACAACAGACGTGAACACTAACCAGATAATTCTAAAAGACAAAGAAAGACCAAGTCAAAACCTTCTAATATAAAAAGATTCTTAATCAGTTAAATAAGGTTCAACAGGTTAAATAACCGTATATCAACGAGTATCATGAGACAATACTAGAAAACACAAAGACACAACAAACAACACTCAAGAGGTAAAAGTAAAGATTAAAATAACTAAACTAAGAAGAGGGAAAAAAAGAACTACTTAGACCGATTACCAAACAAATAAACATAAGAGTTTCTTGGTCGAAAATCAAAAACAACTAGAAATGATATCAGAGGAAGTAAAGAAAAAGTAAATAAGGACAACAATAAAAATACCAAAGGAGGGAAGATGATTAAAACCTCAAGAAGAAAAGAAGAAAAAGATCAAATAAATCCACATTTCAATCCAACAAACTAAAAGAGAACAAAGAACTCCGTCCTAACAAAACGATACTTAAAGGGAGAATCGTGATGAAAATGACTTAGGGTATCCAAAAACCAACAGTACAAAAGTAAAAGTAAACAAATATACGTGTAAAATTAAAAGAAAAACTAAATAAGGTACTAAACAACCAATAAATCCTCTAACAATTGTTTGTGTATTTTTCTACGAGTTGTAGTGAGTAACAGTCTCTTTACGTTTAGTTTTGGTGTCATTCCATGGTAGAGTGAGACCAGTCTTACTGACGGTATTTTCAGATGTTCGTTATTTACGACCTCTCTCACACCTCTTTTCCCTTGGGACAATGTGTCAACCACGTACTAGAAAACTCATTCAACAACCTAAGACAAAGATTTTAAAACAATTCCTAAAAACGTAGATACAAGTAGTCACTATAACCGGACATCAAAAGACACACATACACACACACACACATACACACACACACCGTAGAAACAGACCAAAACCATTACGTTTGATCATCTCGGTGATACCTCTTGTGACCCCCTCTAAGGAATTTTTTTGACCTTTATATTGACGGTATACTGGGTCGTTAGGGTGACGACCCGCATGTGTGGTTCCTTTGGTCTTGAGTTTGTGTACATGGGGTTATAAGTGTTTAGTTAGTTACACTATGTGGTGTAACTGTGTAATTTTCAATTTTTAGTATACTAATAGAGTTATCTTCGTCTCTTTCGGATACTGTTTTAAGTTGTTGGTAAATACGTTTTTGGGAGGTCTCACGTCCGTATCTTCCTTGTATGGAGTTGTATTATTTTCGGTATATACTCTTTGGGTGTCGTTTGCAATAGAGGTTACCAATTTTTAACTTTAATAACGGAAATTTCAGTCCTTGTTCTATTCCCACGGGTGAGAGTGTGACGATAAGTTGTATGAAAACCTTCAAAATCGATGTCGTTAGTATCTTCCTTTTATTTTTTATTTTCCTTAGGTTAAAACTTTTCTTCTTCATTTTGAAAGTGACAAACTTCTACTTTACTGGGAGATGTATCTTTTGGTATTTCTTTGGTGGTCTTTTAATAATCTGACTTAGTTAATTATATCATTTCAACGTTCTATATTATAAATATATGTCTTTAGGGAACATAAGGATATGTGATTGTTACTCTTTTGTCTTTCTCTCTAATTCCTTTGTTAAGGTAAGTAGTAACTCTCATTTTCTGAATCCTTATTCTCATTTTCTGAATCCTTATTTAGATGGATTTCTTTGTTTTCTAGATATATATCTTTTGGTCTTTTGTGACCACTTTTTTTTTAATTCCACAGTGTTTATCTACTTCTTTATATGGTACAAGTACCTAGTCTTCTTAGTTATATCACTTTTACTCATATGATATGTTTCGTTAGATATCTAAGTTACGTTAGGGATAGTTCGATGGTTACCATAAAAAGTCTCTTGATCTTGTTTATTAAAGTGTTAAACATACCTTTATGTTTTTTTGAGCTTATCGTTTTCGTTAGAACTCCATCTTCTTTCCTTGACCTCCTTAGTTAGATGGACTGAAGTCTAATATGATGTTTCGATGTCAGTACTTCTGTCATACCATAAACGTGTTTGTCTTCATATCTAGTTACCTTGTTTTACCTTTCGGGTCTCTGTATAGGTGTGTGGATACCTGTGACATAGAAACTGTTTCCTCCGTTCTTATATGTTACCTCTTTTCTGTTAGAGAAATTGTTCGTCACGACCCTTTTGACCAGTTGGTGGACATCTTCTTACTTTGATCTTGTAAAAGATTATGGTATATGTTTTTATTTGAGCTTTACCTAATTTCTAGATTTACATTATCGTCTTTGACTTTCTGAGGATCTCCTTTTGTATCCGTTTTGTACGGGACTGTATTTAGTGTCGTCCTAGAAGATACTGGGTGGAGGGTCTCATTACGTTTATTTTTGTTTTTATTTGTTTACCCTAGATTAATTTGAATTTTCGAAAACTGGTTGCTTTCTTAGATATTCGTTCCACTTTTATGTCGGAAGTCTTACCCTCTTTTATTGTTTGCATCGTTGACTGTTTCTTAATTAGAGTTTTTATATGTTCGTCGAGTACGTCGAGTTATGGTCTTTTTATTTACTGGGCTAAATTTTTTTTTTTCCGCCCCTCCCCCCCCGTTTCTTGATTTGTCGGTAAAGAGGTTTCTACCGATTGTTTGTAAACTTTTCTACGAGTTGTAGTGAGTAATAGTCTCTTTACGTTTAGTTTTGGTGTTACTACATGGTAGAGTGCGGTCAGTCTTACCGATGATGGTTTTTCAGATGTTTATTTTGTTTGTTTTTAGATGTTTTTTATTTACGACCTCTCCCACTCTTCTTTTCCCTTGGGAGAATGTGACAACCACCCGTACATTTAATCGTGTCGATGAGACCTCTTGTCACACCTCTAAGGAATTTTTTTGACCTTCATATGTACGGTATGTTGGGTCACTAGGGTGACGACCCGTATGTATAGCTCCTTTGGTCTTAACTTTCTCTGTACACATGGGGTTATAAGTAACGTCGTGATAAATGTTATCGATCCTGTACCTTCGTTGGATCTACAGGTAGTCGTCTGTTAACCTATTCTTTCAACACCATGTATATGTGATACTTTATAATGAGTCGATAATTTTCGTTACGGAAAGTGGTCAGGTACAAGTTACATACTTTGTCCCGTGAGTTTCGACCACGTCACCCTGTTGGGACTACCTACCCTACCCCTCCCTCTACTCTCCTCTCAATTCTTACCCCCTATACACATGTGGGTACCGACTAAGTACAGTTACATACCATTTATAGTGATGCTACAACACTTCATTAATCGGAGGTTAAATTTATTTATTTTAAATTTTCTATATAATCTTATACTTTTTATCATTTCTAAATTCTCAAGTCTCTTTTTATTTATAATTACAACTTTTTTCAACCTTTCATAATTTGGAGGAAGTACTGTCCTTATGTTTAGTCATTATGCTATAGAACGTAAAATAGAGAAAAATACAGAAATAACTTTTCTTATACTTCTTTATCCGACTGATTAACCTTTTCTGGGAGTACGTCCCTTTCTAACTTCGTTTTCTTCTTCTCCCGTTCTCTCTTACTCTAACCACCTAAAGTAGTAGACAAGTCACCTATACATGAAATCGTTTGAGACCCTCTAACAATCCTTGTCCCTCTGGACCGCACGACTCCAGGTAACCTAGTGTTTCTTAATCTGTGTTGAATCGATGACTTTTCGTTATCCATTACCGTGAACCCCTTAGTTATAACCCTTTAGAGAGACTTTATGTAAAACTGATATATATATATATATATATATATATAT
>SJYO01013423.1:0-45487 GCA_006410555.1 Capra ibex | reverse complement strand
TTTTTTTTTTTTTTTTTTTCGTTTTACCGATCGACTCCTTCGGAATGTTTAATGACACTTTCTTCTCTTCACTTTTCGTTTCCTCTTTTTATTTCTATATGGGTAAACTTACGTCTCAATGTTTCTTATCTTTCCTCTCTATTCTTTCATAAAGAGTCACTAGTCACGGTTCTTTATCTCCTTTTGTTATATTACCTTTTCTGATCTCTAGAGAAGTTCTTTTAATCTCTATGATTTCCTTTAAAAGTCCGTTTATACCCAAGTTATTTCCTATCTTTAACATACCTCGATTTTCTTCGTTTTATATAATTATTCTCCACCGTTCTTGTGTGTCTTCTTGATATGTTTTTTCTAGAAGTACTGGGTCTATAAGTACTATCACACTAGTGAGTGGATCTCGGTCTGTAGGACCTTACACTTCAGTTCACCCGGAATTCTTAGTACAACTACATACTTTTTTTTTTTGTTATGTTATAACATTTCATTTTATTATTATTATTATTTTAATTTAAATTTTTTTTCTCTTTCTTTGTTGAAGACCTTTTTCTCTCTTTTTTTCCACGGATTTATAAAAAAATTTTTTTTCTTTCTTTCTTTCTTTGTAGTGATACCTGTTTCGATCACCTCCACTACTTTAAGGTCAACTCGATAAAGTTTAGGATTTTGTACTACGACACTTTCACGACGTGAGTTATACAGTCGTTTAAACCTTTTGTGTCGTCACCGTTGTCCTGACCTTTTCCAACTAAAATTAAGGTTAGGGTTTCTTTCAGTTACAGTTTCTTACGAGTTCGATAACGTGTTGACAAGAGTAAAGTTTGCGATCGTTTCATTACCAGTTCTTAGAGGTTCCTTACGAAGTCGTTATGTACTTGGTACTTGAAGGTCTACAAGTTCGACCTAAATCTTTTCCGTCTCCTTGGTCTCTAGTTTGACGGTTGTAGGTGACGTAGTGACCTTTTCGTTCTCTCAAAGTCTTTTTGTAGATAAAGACGAAATAACTGATACGGTTTTGGAAACTGACACACCTAGTGTTATTTGACCTTCTAAGACTTTCTCTACCATTATGGTCCGGTGGACTGGACGGAGAACTTTTTAGATATACGTCCAGTCCTTCGTTGTCAATTTCGGCCTGTTACTTGTTGTCTGACCAAGGTTTATCCTTTTCCTCATGCAGTGCCGACATATAACAGTGGGACGAATAAATTGAAGATACGTCTCATGTAGTACTCTTTGGGACCCGACCTACCTCGTGTTCGACTTTAGTCCTAACGAGCCTCTTTATAGTTATTGGAGTCTATACATCTACTATGGTGGGAATACCGTCTTTTACTTCTTGTTTTCTCCGAGAACTACTTTCACTTACTCCTCTCACTTTTGCAACCGAATTTCGAGTTGTATTACGTTTGATTCTAGTACCGTAGACCAGGGTAGTGAAATACCGTTTATCTACTTCTTTGTCACCTTTGTCACAGTCTAAATTACAAAACCACCAAGGTTTAGGGACACCTACCACTGACGTCGGTACTTTATTTTTCTACGAAGAAGGAACCTTCTTTTCAATACTGGTTGGATCTGTCGTATAATTTTTCGTCTCTGTAATGAAACGGTTGTTTCCAGGTAGATCAAATCGAAAACTAAAAAGGTCATAAGTACATACCTACACTCGCGACTTGAGATTTCTTTCGACTCGTGACTTCTTAACTACGAAAACTTGACACCACAACCTCTTCTAAGAACTTTCATGGAACCTGACGTTCCTCTACGTTGGGTAGGTAGGATTTCCTTTAGTCGGGGCTTATAAGTAACCTTCCGGACTACAACTAATGTTCCTTTACATTACTCCTTATGGTTTCCTAGTTCTTGTCCCACAATTCCCGTGAAAGAACACCTCAGGGAGTGTCTAAACCTCTCAGTCTTTATCGTAGGACAACTCTAGTTCCTTTTCTGAAACCTTATTTGGTTGTTTCAGACTTGTATTACAAGGTCTGTGGATATTTCCGAAATTTCCGGGTGGCTCTCTTTTTAGAGTCTTTGGACTTTAAAGTTTCCGGTAAAAAGACTACCATGAACCGGAATACGTAAAGGGGTTCTGTTGTTCTACATTTAGAAACGGTGTGTCTGACAAGACACCTTGAGTAGCACTCATAGTGGACCATTATAAAATCATTCCGTCATAAAGTCCGAAGTTTGGTACAGACGATTTAGTCTCTGACAAAATGGTCTTAGGAGACCGATAAAAACTCGTGTGATTTTAAACTTTCTTTGATTTGCTCAGTCACGGTAGATTCATAACTTACAATATAAAATATATATTAGACAATTAAAAATTTGGGTAACTGATCTTTTGTCTACCATTTAAAACTGGTGTTTAAAGAACTGAAGAAATGTTTGGGTCTTACAGTAAATAATTGATACTTTGTTTTTGAGTCTTAACCTAATCCTTGCTGGTTCGGTGAGGTTATAAGAACGGACCTTTTAAGGTACATGTATCCTCGGACCGTGCCATTTCAGGTACCCCAATGTTTCTCAACCCGTACTGACTCGTGCATCATCATTTTATTGAAACTTATTTACTTAGAAGAGTCCCGAATAATATCATTCATATCTGTTCAAGACCAAAGACGTCTAGATAATAAAAACATTCTTTCTTTTTTCATTATATAAAAGACTTCCATAATGTAATAGGTTACTTCATTATTATCTTTAAAAAATTTTTCTTAGAACTCTTTTTTTATAATCATTTTTTGTGAACTTTCTTTGTTAAACATTCGGGCAAAAACAACCTTACACTTCTTACTTATCTTGTATTTTTATATTCGAGAATATTATTTTATTACGTTTATATCACCAGATATATATTATACTTCAAATGTCTCTATTACATAATAAAAAGAAATCAATACATTTTTAAAATATATTTCAGAACAAAATTTTGAGTTCCTACTTCATTTAAAAGAATCGAAGATACATTACTGAAGAGACGATACAAAAAACTGAAATATATTTACGAAAATAACAAGTATGGTTTAAGTTTCTACTTTTATTGTCTCACACTTTAGAAAAGAGTGTTAGTTGTGATAACTTTATATAGTTATTGGAAACACTAAGGTGTACTGTTGTGTGAAATGTTTGATATGTATTAATTCGTTCATATCTTCGTATAAAGTTTTATGATGAACTTATTTTCATCTTACATACGTTTTACCTAAATTACACCTTTTTAACTCTGATTTTTGAATGAACTTTAAAGAAAGACGAACAAAAACCTAAATAAAAAAATTTTTCTTCAGGGAAGGTCAATTGCCTTCCTTTTACGTTAAATTGTGAAGAACAAAGTATATTAATCCTTGTCAGGAAGAAACAGTTTCAACTTAGACGATTCACATACAATTGTGTAAAATAATTTATAAATATATTTGGTTTGTTTAAGTTTACTATAAATAGGGTTTGGAATTCCATAGATGAAAGTCATTCAGTCAAGTCAACGAGCCAACACAAGCTGACGAACGTTAGGGTACCTGACCTAGTATGGTCCGAAGGGACAGGTAGTGTTTGAGGGTCTGGAACGAGTTTGAGTATGGGTAGTTCAGCCACTACGGTAACTTGGTAGAGCAGGAGACATCAGGGGAAGAGGAGTACAGAAGTTTGGAAGGTTCGTAGTCCCAGAAAAGATTACTCAGTCGAGAAGTATAGTCCACCGGTTTCATAACCTCGAAGTCGTAGTCGTAGTCAGGTAGGTTACTTATAAGTCCTAACTAAAGGAATCACAACTGACCAAACTTGAAGAACGTTAGGTTCCCTGAGAGTTCTCGGAAGAGGTCGTGGTGTCAAGTTTACGTGATCAAGAAGTCACGAGTTGAAAGAAATTCAAAGTTGAGTGTGTAGGTATTGTATTGATGACCCCTTTGGTATTGACGTTGATATGTCTCGAAATGGTCGTTTCAGTACAGAAACGAAAACTTATACGACAGATCCACACAGTATCGAAAGGAAGGCACCTTGTTCACAGAAAAAAAATTTATATTTAAATAAATAAAATTAACCTCCAATTAACGAAATGTTATAACATAACCAAAACGGTATGTAGTTGTTCACAGAAAATTAAAGTACCACCGTCAGTGGTAGACGTCACTAAAACCTCGGGGGGTTTTTATTTGAGACAGTGACAAAGGTAAAAAAGGGGTAGATAAACGGTACTTCACTACCGTGGTCTACGGTACTAGAAGTAAAAGACTTACAACTCGAAATTCGGTTGAAAAGTGAGAGAAGAAAGTGGAAGTAGTTCGTCGAGAAATCAAGAAGTGAAAGACGGTCACTTGTCGTTGGTAATGGTTCCCTTGTTCCCTAATTATTACCAGTGTTCCAGTCCTCTGTTAGGTCTAGAGTTCTTTCTTCTAGCTCTGATTCGTCAAAATAGCATTCTTCTTACAAATGAGTTTCTCTAAATTCGGAAAGAGTAGGATACTGGAGTCAGGACCCTCACCGCACATCAAGGTGACCAAAGACCGTTGTCTTTGACTTTTCCTTGTCTCCTAAATACTCTTTGTCGTTCATCCTTAGGATGACAATTTGTAAGGAACTGTTAAGGGGGAATAAATAAATATATTAAAACATTTTTCCCAAGACTGGTAAACTCAAACAAATCAAAATTGTTAAAAACGTACTTCCGTTGTCATTTATTGTTTTCATTAACAGTTCTGTTAGTGGTTTTAATGTCAAGGTCTGACCTATGACACTCATTACGAAACTTTGGTAGGTGTACCCAGATGGCGTCTATTAACTAGTCGATCAACAAGTCGATTTCAAACGTTTAATCATCTTCTCCTGTCTAAAAATCTTTTCCAAAGTTTCTAAAGAAAAACATTATTGACATGTAAGTCTCTCCGTAACAGTACATACAAAACATTTACTTTAAACTAAACAAGGGTCAACATCCGTAATAATAACTTAACTTGTCCTCATTGTGTTTTAACTCATCTTCAGGTTAGTGTAAAATCGTAGTAGACAAAAACATGTAGATAATTAACTAGAGGTTGGGTAAACTACCGACAAAAATCAAGGACATAAAATAGAACTTATAGGAGTAGATAGACTCGGACTCACCGGGTGTATCATACTCGTAGAAATCAGGTTAAAACCTATTTTAATACACAAACTTAACTCCAAACATTTCGTTGCGGTCACTGTCGTCGTCACTACGTTTATCGATAATTAGGGGTTTACGGTTCTTAGTCGGTAGGTTACTTAGTAAATCTAGCGTCCTCGTCAAATCATTCATTGGCCCTTCGTTCAGGTCGGTACCCTGGAAGAAGGGTCCTGACGACCTCTAAATAACCATTGGTGTCTGATGTATCTCTGTCTTCTTAGTTTTCCCTAAGTAAAGAATTCCTTTGTCTTCTCAATTCTGTTCATATATTAAACGTTAAATATGTTCAATATCTTACATTTCAGAATAACTTAACATTTGAGAGATGTTTGTTGTTTTCCTTCCCCTTGTGTTCCTACATACTTTATACTAACTAATATTACTTTATTTATTAATGATACTGATGCTAACCAGGGACACTTTACAAGTCAAAGGTTCAGGGTTCAAGAAGCCACAAACGTCGTTCAAAGGTCTACAGGGTTCAAGACCGGGTTAGACAAATAGTTCCTGCTAATCTCCTACACACACACACACACAGCGCCCCCCCCCCCCCCAAGGTAGCAGTTCGGTGGGTTCTTCAGGAAAAAGTACCATTACGGGGTAACATCACAATCATTGGAAGATACGATGAACTCATCGTATCAGTGTGTATCACGACAATTATAGTAGACTCGTCAATCTATAGGTGTATGGTACCTCAAGGGTTAGTTGTCACCACATCGACCGGTATTTGTAATTAAAGGGACTAAATCGAACTGTAAATAAAGTTATTTGTCCTCATATAAATTTAAGAAATATTCATTTAGGGAATGTAAAATTGAAAACAGAAAAGGGATCTTAAAACCATCATAACTGTACCAAAAATATTTTCTTGTCCCGTCATTTGTCAGGTTCGTTACACACCTTCAAGGAAAAACCTCCGTCTTACTTTCGGGTACAAACAGCTAATTGTAATTATGTATTAAAATAATCCGGGTACGTATTTCCTTCCTAAAGTATCGGATCTCTTTTCAATTAATCAGAAGGAAGAAGGAGTCTTACTCTTCCGGGGAGGTTCGAGGTTCCTCCGCCGTATACACAACTCAGTAATCACCTAAGCTAATCAGGATATAGACAGGTAAGACATTGGATGTTATTTTCCACCCCACACAATCCATATATTCGGGTTATTCACACTAGTTAGTTCAGTCGGACTAGCCCCCTTCGTTTTCGTTCGTTTCGTTCGTTTCGTTCGTTTCGTTGTTTTTTATAAAACCCCCAAGACTCCGTAAGGGACAACTCTTTAGTCTAAAAGACGAACTAATCATTCCCAAAAATAGACAGGGTTTCATCCCTTTAGTATTCCAGCCACTGTAACTCACACCACAAAAACCTTTGAAAATTTCGACGGTACCGAACATAACCTTAAAGAAGGAAAACTCCAAAAACAACAAAACAGAGATCAAACTTACAACCCCCGGGGGAATCCAACTTAGAAGGTTTCTCCTTCGGAACACTCAAGTAACCTAGGTAGACCTCTTTATATTCGTATGAGGAAAGGGACATTTTAATCAAAGGATCTAAAGGTAACTAATCAATTGAGCAGAACTATGGTTTACCCCTCTCCTTCCCTCCACAGAAAGTTACAGAACTTTACAAAAAGACGAAAACAGTTTTATAAAGGAACGTCATTCAATTTTTTTAAATTTTGGTTATTTCGATATAATTGTTATCAATATTCGAAATTTTTATATAGTACAACCTTAGATCATTTCAGACGAGACCTATTCCTTCTATTTTCACAAGGACACATAAGGGGGAATAAATTAAAAAATAGACATGAAAGTAACATATTACACAAACAAATAGATGTAGAACACAAACACCTAATATTCTTTACAGATATTAGACAAATTATCTCTTACTTACATTTTTAACAAACTTGACGAATCTTTATGTCCGTCCCGGTAACAGACAAAAATATCTTAATTCTAAAGAGTAATAACGTTTCTTTCAATTGTCCTCCCAATATTGTACAGCACATCAAAGTGGAGTCTCTACACACCGGGTATACTTTCTTCTTAAACATATCTAGCTCTGTACATTCTTCCTTCTCCTTCTTTCAAGTCCCGTCACTCAATTTAGGTAAACGGTGTTTTAAGAGAAAGTAAACAGTATTTGGAAAAAATGTAAAAACATAAGTAGTAAAATAAACGGTAAAGAATATAGACAAATAATTTTCGTATGTAGAATGAAAAGAAATTGTTGATACTTCACAGAACATATAATCGTAAAATATCTAACTACTTATATAAATAATATAATATAATATATAATATTATGTATATGTTATACATTTATATATAAATGAAAATTTCTATATTTATATATATTGTATAAATATATAAATAATTGACAGATTTTAGAGAAATCAAAAAGACATTCTTTTTGAAAGACATTCTCCTTCAATTACAAGTCATTAATTACAAAATTTTAGAATCAAATAAACCTTTTCTGGATCGATAAATTATTTGAAAATAGTAAATGAAATAGTAAAGATTTTATATTAATAAAAATTCTCAAATAGATTTCAAAAGTAGAATAAATATATAAATACGTATATATTTCTTAATCAAAAAACAACTGTTTAAATCAAAATGGAATTTGGATCTGTATTATTTTCATAATATGTTACAACTACTGAATTCTGTATAGAATTAATCTAATCGTTTAATATTATATATATCATATAATACTAATATATATTAATATAAATATAAATTTATTTGTGTAAGTTATGAATTACAAAAAGTCAAGTGTACTTGAACTTAAATTTTTCTTGAGTAATTGTAGTATAATAGGTTTTTGTTTCTGTATGTAATTCTGTATATATTGAAATCTATCTGTCTGTATCAAAAGGTGAACTTTAAATTTTATAGAAAAAGTATATATTTATATATATATATATATAAAGACTCTAGGTGGTTAAATAAATACCGACCTCAGGGTCTATCTCACCCGACACATAGGGTTCCTGTACTATTCTAAATTGAAATCCCAAAAAAGGATCCGGATAAAAACAAAGGGTCCGTCTTAACCTCGAGGTTTTTTCCATAAAATTATTCAATTGGTAAAGGATTGACGTGCACAATCCCCTTTGTCACCTTTGTCACAGTCTGATATAAAAACCCCCGAGGTTTTAGTGACGTCTACCACTGACGTCGGTACTTTAATTTTGTACGATTAAGAAACCTTAATGCTTGTTTCGATCACCTCCACTACCTTAAGGTCAACTCAACAAAGTTTAGGACTTTCTACTACGACACTTTCACGACGTGAGTTATACGGTCGTTCAAACCTTTTGAGTCGTCACCAGTGTCCTGACCTTTTCCAGTCAAAAGTAAGGTTAAGGTTTCTTTCCGTTACGGTTTTTTACGAGTTTGATGGTGTGTTAACGTGAGTAGAGTGTGCGATCATTTCATTACGAGTTTTAAGAGGTTCGGTCCGAAGGAGTTATGCACTTGGCACTTGAGGGACTACAAGTTCGACCAAAATCTTTTCCGTCTCCTTGGTCTCTAGTTTAACGGTTGTAGGCGACCTAGTACCTTTTTCGTTGTCTCAAGTTTTTTTTCGTAGATAAAGACGAAATAACTTATACGGTTTCGGAAACTGACACACCTAGTGTTATTTGACACCTTTTAAGACTTTCTCTACCCTTATGGTCTGGTGGATTGGACGGAGAACTCTTTAGACATACGTCCAGTCCTTCGTTGTCACTCTTGACCTGTACCTTGTTGTCTGACCAAGGTTTATCCTTTTCCTCCTACAGTTCCGACATATAACAGTGGGACGAATAAATTGAATATACGTCTCATGTAGTACTNCCTGACCTTCTTTGTGTTCGACCTTAGTTCTAACGGTCCTCTTTATAGTTCTTGGAGTCTATACGTCTACTGTGATGGGAATACCGTCTTTCACCTCTCCTCGAATTTTCGGAGAACTACTTTCACTTTCTCCTCTCACTTTTGCAACCGAATTTCGAGTTGTAAGTCTTTTGCTTCTAGTACCGTAGACCAGGGTAGTGAAGTACCCTTTAACTACCCCTTTGTCATCTTTGGTACGGTCTGAAATAAAAGACCCCGAGGTTTTAGTGACGTCTACCACTGACGTCGGTACTTTAATTTTCTGCAAATGAGGAACCTTCTTTTCAATACTGGTTGGATCTATCATATAAGTTTTCGTCTCTGTAATGAAGCGGCTGATTCCAGGTAGATCAGTTCCGATACCAAAAAGGACACCAGTACATACCTACACTCTCAACCTGACACTACTTCCGACTCGCGACTTCTTAACTACGCAAACTTCACACGACAACCTCTTCTGAGAACTCTCAGGGAACCTGACGTTCCTCTAGGTTTGTCAGGTAAGACTTCCTTTAGTTGGGACCCTAAAGAAACCTTCCTTACTACGATTTCGACTTCTAGGTCATGAAACCGGTGGAGTACACTTCTCAACTGAGTAACCTTTTCTGAGACTACGACCCTCCCTAACCCCTGTCCTCCCTTTCCCCTGCTGTCTCCTACTCTACCGACGTACCGTAGTAGCTGAGCTACCTGCACTCAGACTCACTTGACGCCCTCAACCACTACCTGTCCCACCAGACCGCACGACGCTAAGTACCCCAGCGTTTCTCAGCCTGTGTCGACTCGGTGACTTGACTTGACGTATAAATTCTTTCTGACCAAAACGTTAAAGTTTTTCATAAAATAAAATTAGTCAAAAGAGACCTCAGATTTATTATAGTACCGGTAAGTCACAGTTTTTATAACAAAGAGGAAAAACATCAATGTCATATCATAATTACTATATACGTACTCCCTTAACGACAGTGTAACCTACATTTCGGAACCGATGTTTTAAAACTGTTTATAAACCTGACAATTCGTATAGAACTCCATTGTGTCAGATAACTTTAGACTATGGGTTATACTAATCCTATTCACTCTCTCTTTCAATTAGAGAGGACCAGATTTCCTACATTTCCATATAAATTTTTCGTTAGAACATTTAGTCATTATTATTACACGGTTAAAACTCCTTATCATCATCCACTACCCTAGGGACCAACATTACGTGGGTATCCATAGTATCTACGTAATTGAAAAGATTCCAGACAATTCTGTACGGTAAACAATCTAAAGAAAATATATTGTTTTTATCCTCTCAAGGTTCCTCTGGTTCTAAGGCGTTATACAAAATTAAGATTAACACACATATATTCAAGAAAGTCAAGTCAAGTCAAGTCAGAGAGTCAGCAAAGACCGAGAAACTCTAGGGTACTTAACGTCTTGTGGTCCGGAGGAACAGGTAGTTAACGAAACAAACAATTTACTCGTCACCGTGAATCCTTTTTACACCTTACATATAGACTCAAACGGTAACGTATTCATTCAGGGAAGGATAATCTAATTCCTCACGTAGATAGTGTATTCCAGAATTACAACGGAAGACCAGGGAGTATACCCATCTAAACTTGTAAAACTATTTAAAGAATATGAAGCCAAACTTTTTAAGGACGTCAAAACGTCCTCGAAAAAACATATCCGGTCCTAAACCCGGTATTCACAAACCTTTATTATCATTATAATCTGGGTCACAGCTCCTCTGGTCTTTTAGAAAATGGTAATTAAAAATTATAAATATAAACCAGTCCGTATAAGTCTATGGTTACTACAGGTATTCCTAACAAAAAGTAGACATGACGACCTAGGAGGACAGGTATGTAATAATCTCCTCAATTATCTTTACATTCCTTTTTCTTCATTAACTCGTTAAAACAGGGGGAAAAACTAAACAGTATCTGTTCTGTAGTATTAAACTTAGAGAGAAAATATTAGACTTAGTTAATAAGGTCCCACTTGTCATTAAGGAAATCTTCAGTTTGATTTAGTCGGTTCATTTTCTGGCTTCAAAACACCCCCGTCCCTAGATTTTTCAGGTCATCCATAAAATCTTACCTGACGAACTCCCATTTCCTTTTTTAGTAAATCCCGACCATATAGCTGCCGTCGTGACGACCTACAACTCCCAAACTCCCCTTTTCTATAATAAACGGAGACCAAAAACAACTTCACCTGGACCCCCCAGGGGCCGAACCTCAAAGCCCTTATCTAAAAAAGACGTTCTGTTATGAAAAACTAATACGGTCAGAGAAACTCATACCCAACTATAAAACAACACCAAACCTAAACGTGAGGGGAACACAAATCACTTCACAAAGAGAACACAAATAACCGGATAAACGTATGAAAGAAACCTCTTGACAGATCATATATGAAATATATAGAGTCTATATTCAGGGGATAGTTTATATATTGAACGTTTTTTAATAGAATAACAAATGTACCAAGAAAATGAGAGAAAATACCATAAGAACTTTGGGTTTTAAAATTTACACTATTTAAGATTAAGTATATTACAAACAACAACTACTACTACAAAAGACACAGTATAGATTCTTCAGTAACGGTTTACGTTTCATACTTATAAATAGGTATATAAAGAAAGATTTTCAAAATGTCGAAATTAAGAGCGTAAATCCAGTAACTGGGTAAATCTAAATTAAAACGTATACGAAAATCTCTTTGTAGGCTTAGTAAGAAAACGTATATAGACATGTCTGAGGGTACGTGACAAAAAACTTTTCTGATAAAAATGGTAACACATCAACCGGTATCTATATACCCAAATAAAACCTGAAACTTAAAACAAAGTTGATTAGACACATTACTAACGAAACATAAGTGATAGTAACTAAACATCGTTGTAAATTTTAGATGTTTACACTAAAAAGATAAAACCCCAAAAAAATTTCTATAAAAACTTAGAAAACACAAGGAATTTTGAGGAATATTTAAAACCTTAGTTGAACTGATAAAAGTATTTCTTCTGTAAACCCTAAGACTATTTCAGACACAACATAGACATCCAGACAAATCTATTATATAGGTAGAATTACACTTCAGAAGTCTCGGTATTTAAACCCTACACAAAGTTTAATAAATAAATAAGAAAATAAAGTTGTAACGAAAAGATAAATGTCTGACGTCAAAACGTGAAGGAAAATTTTTTTCAAAAGTATTTATAAAATAAATACTATATAACATTTACTTAATAAGTTATTTAAATAAAAGTCTAACTAGTAAAGATCACAAATCTTTATTTTCAATAGAACTTACAACTGAAATATAGAACGTTTGTACGACTTGACTAAATATTCGATATAAAAATAAAAGGTAACTGGGGTGTCTCAAAATATATAAGTTCCGGTACAGTAGACGTCCATCTCTATCAAACTTAAGAGGTACATGTCAGACCTTCAGAAACTAAAGATTAACGAGACCGAACTGGGAGGTCATGTTATCATACCACTTCTTCCATGTTATATTACAATGTTATAAATATCAATATACTCTCTCTCTCTAAAAGGATTTCTTTATAATTCCACTTTCAAGTTTTAGACGTTCCTTCGGGTCGTTGGACCTCTTGGTTCTTCTCACCGTTAAACTCAGTTTTGTGTCAAATGACCGTCTTAATACAGAACGAGTCCCTTCTAGTGAAAAAGAAAATAATTCTAAAAGTTGACTAAAGGACTCCGAGTGGATATAATACCTCCTATTACATAAAATGAGATTGTGTACCATTAGAGTAGATTTTTGGTGGAAGTATTTTTATAGGTCTAATTATAAATTACTTTTTCGTCCCTTGACACTGGGTCAGTACAATTGTATATTTTATTCAATAGTGTACATATTGAAAAATAAAGACGTTATAACCGTATTAAAGGGAAGAAATTAGAGACAAACTTCATTATTCATGAGAACCAAAAAAAAAGGAAAATTGAGTTAAATTTTAAAAGAGTTTATATACATAGAAAAGTTTCTTGGTTGAAAACTAAAACAACTCAGAAAGATAAAAGATAAAATGAAACACAACAAGTCAGCGATTCAACACAGACTGAGAAACACTGGGGTATCTGACGTTACACAGTCCGACGGGACAGGAAATGGTAGAAGACCTCGAATGAGTTTGAGTACAGGTAACCCAGTCACTATGGTAGGTTGGTAGAGCAGGAGACAGTAGGGGAAAAGGAAGACGGAAAGGGTCGTAGTCCCATAAAAAAAAAAATAAGGAGAAAAATTTAATTAAATAAATAAAATTAACCTCCTATTAATGAAATGTTATAACACCACCCAAAACGGTATATAATTGTACTTAGTCGGTACCCACGTGTACACAGAGGGGTAGGACTTGGGTGGAGGGAGGGGTGGGGTAGGGAGACCCAACAGGGTCTCGTGACCGAAACTCACGGGACGAAGTATGTAGTTTAAACGTGACCAGTGAATAAAATGTATATCATTACATGTAAAAAGTTACGATAAGAAAGTTTGGTAGGGTGGGAACGGAAGAGGGTGTATCAGGTTTTCAGACAAGAAATGTAGACAGAGAAAACGACTGAACGTATATTCTAGTAGTAATGACAGAAAGATTTAAGGTACATATACGTAATTATGTGACATAACCACAAAGGGAAAGACTGCACGAAGTGAGACATATTCTCCGAGGTCGAAGTAGGTGGAGTAATCTTGACTAAGTTTAAACAAGAAAAATTATCAACTCATTATAAGGGAACACATATACATGGTGTTAAAAAAATAGGTAAACAGGTGGTTACCTGTAGATGAAATGAAGGAACAGAATCGATAACTTTTGTCACAACACTACTTGCAACCCCATGTACACAGAGGAATTTAAGACCAAAGGAACCACACATACGGGTCGTCACCTTACCGACGCAGCATACCGTCAAGTAAAGTACATTTATACCCGAGTTATTTCCTGTCTTTACCATACCTGGATTGTCTTCGTCTTCTATAATTCTTCTCCACCGTTCTTATGTGTCTTCTTGACATGTTTTTTCTAGAAGTGCTGGGTCTATTAGTACTACTACACTAGTGAGTAGATCTCGGTCTGTAGAACCTTACACTTCAGTTCACCCGGAATCTTTCGTAGTGATACTTGTTTCGATCACCTCCACTACCTTAAGGTCAACTCGACAAAGTTGAGGACTTTCTACTACGACACTTTCACGACGTGAGTTATTATACGGTCGTTTAAACCTTTTGAGTCGTCACCAGTGTCCTGACCTTTTCCAGTCAAAAGTAAGGTTAAGGTTTCTTTCCGTTACGGTTTTTTACGAGTTTGATGGTGTGTTAACGTGAGTAGAGTGTGCGATCATTTCATTACGAGTTTTAAGAGGTTCGGTCCGAAGTCGTTATGCACTTGGCACTTGAGGGACTACAAGTTCGACCAAAATCTTTTCCGTCTCCTTGGTCTCTAGTTTAACGGTTGTAGGCCACCTAGTACTTTTTTCGTTTTCTCAAGGTCTTTTTGTAGATAAAGACGATATAACTGATACGGTTTCGGAAACTGACACACCTAGTCTTATTTGACACTTTTTAAGACTTTCTCTACCCTTATGGTCTGGTGGATTGGACGGAGAACTCTTTGGACATACGGCCGGTCCTTCGTTGTCACTCTTGACCTGTACCTTGTTGTCTGACCAAGGTTTATCCTTTTCCTCCTGCAGTTCCGACATATAACAGTGGGACGAATAAAGTGAATATACGTCTCATGTAGTACTCTTTGCGACCTGACCTTCTTTGTGTTCGACCTTAGTTCTAACGTCCCTCTTTATAGTTCTTGGAGTCTATACGTCTACTGTGGTGGGAATACCGTCTTTCACTTCTCCTCGAATTTTCGGAGAACTACTTTCACTTTCTCCTCTCACTTTTGTAACCGAATTTCGAGTTGTAAGTCTTTTGCTTCTAGTACCGTAGGCCAGGGTAGTGAAGTACCCTTTATCTACGTCTTTGTTACCTTTGTCACAGTCTGAAATAAAACCCCCCGAGGTTTTAGTGACGTCTACCACTGACGTCGGTACTTTAATTTTCTGCGAATGAGGAACCTTCTTTTCAATACTGGTTGGATCTATCATATAAGTTTTAGTCTCTGTAATGAAGCGGCTGATTCCAGACAGATCAGTTCCGATACCAAAAGGGACACCAGTACATACCTACACTCTCAACCTGACACTTCTTCCGACTCGCGGCTTCTTAACTACGAAAACTTGACACCACAACCTCTTCTGAGAACTCCCAGGGAACCTGAAGTTCCTCTAGGTTGGTCAGGTAAGACTTCTTCTAGTTGGGACCCTAAAGAAACCTTCATTACTACGATTTCGACTTCGGAGTTATGAAACCGGTGGGGTACACTTCTCAACTGAGTAACCTTTTCTGAGACTACGACCCTCCCTAACCCCCGTCCTCCTCTTCCCCTACTGACTCCTACTCTACCGACCTACCGTAGTGCCTGAGCTACCTGCACTCAGACTCACTCGAGGTCCTCAACAACTACCTGTCCCTCCGGACCGCACGATACTAAGTACCCCAGTGTTTCTCAGCCTGTGTTGACTCGTTGACTTGACTTGACTTGACTTGACGAAACTACCGTCGGTAAGACTGACCACACTCTACTATGGAGTAACACAGAAACTAAACGTAAAGAGATTATTACTCACTACGACTCGTATAAGAGTACAGAAATAATCAGTGAATATACAGAAGAAACCTCTTTACAAACAAATCAAGAATCCGGGTAAAAACTAACCCAACAAGTAAAAAGACCATAACTGTACGTACTCAACGAACATATAAAAACTCTAATTCAGAAAAGGTCAACGAAAGACACGATAATAAAAGAGGGTAAGACTTCCGAAAGAAAAGTGAAACAAATATCAAAGGAAGTAACTCGTTTTCGAAATGAACCCAGAGTTAAAAAATAAAAATAAAGGTAATGAGACCCTCCACCCAGTGTCTTCTAGAATGACACTAAATACAGTCTTTCAAAAGACGAATACAAAAGGAGATTCTCAAAATATCAAAGACCATAAAGTAAATGTAGGAATTAGGTAAAACTCACATAAAAACACATGTGACAATATTAACAAGATCGGAGTAAGAAAATGTGTACCAACTGGTCGAAAGGGTCGTGGTGAATAATTTCTTCGACAGAAAAGGGATAACATATAAAAACGGAGGAAACACTTTCTATACTACAGGTATGTAAACACCTAGATAGAGACCCGAAAGATAAAACAAGGTAACTAGATATAAAGACGGAAACACGGTCATAGTATGACAGAACTTCTGATATCAAAACATCTTATCGGACTTCAGTCCTTCCAACTAAGGAGGTCAAGGTAAGAAGAAAGAGTTCTAACGAAATCGATAAACTCCAAAATAAACACACACACACAAAGGTATCTTTAATACTTTCACAAAAAAGATCAAGACACTTATAATGGTAACCATCGAACCGTCCCTAAAGCAACTTTGATATCTAACGAAACCCAAAATATGAATAAAAGTGATATAACTAAGAAGATTAGGTCTTTGTACCAGATAAAGACTTAAATAAACACAGTAGAAACTAAAGAAAGTAATATTCTCTTTGTGGTATATCTTGGATTTAAATGTGGATTTCCTTGATCTTTTTCTTCTTGTCTTTTTGGGGTTTAAATCGTCTTCCTTTATTTATTATTTTTAGTCTCGTCTCTATTCACTTTTTCTTTACTTCTTCAGATAATGTTTGTAGTTGTTTTGATTCTAGACAAAGAAACTCTTCTATTTATTCTATCTGTTTGACAATCGGTTTGAGTACTTCTTTTTTTCCCTCTTCTTACTTTGGTTATTTTAATCTTTACTTTTAACAATTTAGTGTTGTCTGTTAGTCTTTATGTTTTCTAGTATTCTCTGATGATACTCGTTAATATACGGTTATTTTACCTGTTGAACTTTCTTTACCTATTTAAGACTTTTTTTACATTGGAAGGTTTTGACTTGGTCCTTCTTTATCTTTTAGAATTGTTTGGGTAACCTTCGTGTCTTTAGTTTTGATATTATTTTTTAGAAGGTGGTTTGTTTTCGGATCCTGGTCTGCCGAAGTACCCACTTAAGTTGGTTTTTAACTCTCTTCTTGATTGTGGAAGGGAGGAGTTTGAGAAGGTCTTTTAACGTCTCCTTCAATTTGGGGTTTTGGTTAAGGTACTCCGGTGGTAGTGGGATTAGGGTTTTGGTTTGTTTCTACGGTGTTTTTTCTTTTGGTACCCGGTTATATTGACCACTTGTATCTACGTTTTTGGGAGTTGTTTTAAAATCGGTTGTCTTAGGTTGTCGTATAATTTTTCTAGAATGTAGTACTGGTTCGTTCAAAATAAGGTCCCTACATTCCTAAGAAGTCATAAGCGTTTAGTTAGTTACACTATGTGGTATAATTGTTTAACTTTCTATTTTTTGTATATTAATAGAGTCATCTACGTTTCTTTCGGAAACCGTCATAAGTTGTGTGTAAAAACTATTTTTGAGAGGTCTTACGTCCGTATCTTCCTTCTATAGTATATACTGTTTGGGTGTCGTCTTTAATAGGAGTTACCACTTTTTAACTTTCATAAAGGAGATTATAGTCCTTGTTTAATTCCCAAGGGAGAGAGTGGTGACGATAAATTGTATCAAAACCTTTAGTATCGGTGTCGTTAGTCTCTTCTTTTTCTTTATTTTCCTTAGGTCTAACCTTTTCTTCATTTTAAGACAATCGTCTAATGTACTAGGAGATGTATCTTTTGGGATTACTATGGTGGTCTTTTGATGATCTCGATTAGTAACCTATATCATTTCGACGTCTTGTTTTTTAATTATGTGTCTTTAAGGAAAGTAAGGATATGTGATTGTTACTAATAAAAAAGACGGAGTCTATAAGACGATAACTAAGGAAGATCTCATAAAAAAATTAAAGTCATTAACACAACGAAACATACAAATAATAAATTAAGAAGATCCATAAAAAATTAACTAAAAAGGTAGAAGAGGTAAGACAAAAATTCCAAAAGCTAGTAGAGATAATAATGATAAGATTTAAAAAAGTTCATCAAACGAATAAAGGAGAAGTAAATAAACCTGAAGACACAAAAATCAAAAAAGGAATTAAATACGTCATAAAGAGAAGGAAAAGTAAAAAAAATTATGAATAACACAAACTCCAGAGTAAAAGGTTCTGAAGTTCCAACTTAAGAAAGAAGGAAAACAAAAGATGAGGGGAATCCAACCACGTCACCAAACACGTTAGAAACTTATCCCACTCTAAATACGATTCAAGAACAAAAAGGAGAATACCATTCCGACTCACTCCACCATTAGGACAGACAACTACTAAACTAAATATAGAAACAAAACAAACAACAAACCTACTCCACAGGGTATGTCGCAAGATGAACACTAATACACTACGGTCAAGAACATAAATTCACCAAAGGAAACGCACTCAAGAGTGATAGATTATGAGGGATCCCAATCAAGAGACCACCAGATCCCAGAACTTCAGTCACGAGGGTGAGGTTTTCGAGTCCCGAACTAGAGACCAGTCCTTGTTTCTAACGTATTCACTAAACAATTTCGTCGTTCACTATAATTTCGTGTATGGGTTGTTTTACTCTTTGTTTAAACTTGGGGTTTTATTACCTTCAATGTTTTAGTCCCTTTACTATCAATTTTATCACCTTATATGTATGTATGTTATGTGTATGTATATAGGTATATATGTGTATATATATAGGTATTCGTTTTAGTTTCGTTAGGTTTTTGTATTTCATCTTACTGGGTCACCTACTTCCTTTACTTTTTAATATATATGGTCAACTCTTGTTTTGATTGATTTCGTGTTTGACCTTTTGTTGTATTTTCGTTCCAAGTTTGATCTCTTATTCCGTCACTTTTGTTTCGATTGTCTATACAACTCTCCTTTCCTTCTTTTTTTTATTATCTATACGTTTCGATTTATCTCCGTCTAATTCTTCTAAATATATGTAATTTCTAATTGAGGTTCTCCTTTTCTTGTCATCCTTTCCGTTTGTTTACTTATTTACATCTTTTTTATTATCCACATTTTTTAATTTCTAATTTTACTTTTTAATTTTTTACTTTTCTTTTTTTGCCTTCACCTTTTTATTATCTCTTTTCTTTTTCTTCCTTTTGAGGTGTCTTGACGTTTTCGGGTTGTATCTCCACCTCCAAATATAGTTGTTATTTTTCACAAACTGTTTCTTTTTTGAATTAATCTAAAGTATCACGGTTACTTTAACAGTTAATGTAGTCACCCCCACCCCCACCTCGTTCCCTTTTTTTAGGTTTTCTTCGATGTCTTGTTCAGTTTTGTATTCTTATTATTTACAAAAAGAACTCAGTGACGACAGTCCTAAGAAAGGGAGCAACCCTCTGTGTCAGGATCCTACGACAGGTTGTGACACGATCAGAGACCTGGACGACACCATCGTCGAGTCTAAGATTAGAACAGAATGAGGACACACAAGAACGGACGTTGTAGGTGTCAATCGTCTTGATCACGCAAAAGAAAACACCCTCGAGAGTTACACGAAAATATATCAGGTATCTGTGTCTGACGGATCAACTAGTACTCCTAAATTAGACGTCGAACATGTCGATCACCCTTCCAAAGTCTATAAGAGGGAAACGGTGTGTCGGGGACCCAAAGTTAACACCAAAATAAAGGTGGAGATGTACACTCAGTAGGTGACCCCAAACGAGGACTCCGACGGGACCTCCTGAACCCGGACGGGGTCAATCCCGGTCCACACCCCTACCACTTCGACGGACCTAGTGTCCCCAAGACCGTCACAGTCCATGACTTCCCTCAACCACCGATCCTGTCGACCTTTATATCACGAGATCTTTTGATACCGTTGGTCATAACCGGTTATGCGAGGTTATAAGAACGGACCTCTTGAGGGAACTGTCTCTTTGGACCGTCCGGTGTAAGGTGTCCCAACGTTTCTCTGTACTGGTTTCGTTGGGGTGCACATATCTACGTTCTAAAAAAACAAAAACAAAAACAAAAATAGACACCGTCGAAATGGGGTCGCTCCCAACTCTTACTTCCACCACGTCGACGAACCCATCGTCCCTGTATCTGACAGAGGTGACGTCCTCAATACCGGGATAGTCTTAGGAAAAAACTCGGAGACCATCGACCGCTAGTCTTCTGGAGAAACCGATGAGAAAGAGCCATCGAGGTGGGTAAGTCCGTGAATCTCCCGAGTGAACAGACCCCAGGAAGAGAACAAACCACACAGTCCGTGTGTCTCCCCGGGGTGACCGACCCAAGGATAAGACATCCAACCACATGTCCCTGAATTTCGTCGTGGGAACTATCCTAGGTTGAAACATCAACCACGTAACAAGTGAATTTCCTCGCAGGAACCACCCCAGGACGAGACATGAAGACACGCAGTCCGTGAACTACTCGGTCGAGGAGATTACAAGTCGACGGTTACGACCACACACCCCTTTCTCTCCAATACCACTACCGAGGTGGGGAAAGTGTCCTGAGTCGTCATAACGGAACGAAGGTACCGACGGACCAAAGGAAGTTCCCGTAAAGGGTGGTGTCAGAGGAGGGAGTGTAAGGGGAGTCAGACAGAGAGGTTTCAGATTGTCGTCCGGAGTGGGACTCTAACGTGGTGTTAGGGATTCGAGGTCGGGGGTCGACGACGTGGAAAATCCCTTGGTCGTACGAACAGGTCCCATACGTACTGACAGTTTTCCTGACAAATTAAGAGTAAGGTAAATCCGACGGTGTCTAGTCGACAAAGTGAGAATCCGAATTTATAAAGAGGAGACTGAGTATTTTAACGGGGATACACCTCTGACCTGGGGGCGAAATCACGGGGGTGGACGGTTACCGTTCAGGTCAGGATCATTGTGAAGACAAAAAGGGGGATCAAGGAGGTAGGATAACTCAAAACGCACCAAGATATATAAGAAAAGGTGACCTGTCCATGAGGACAGACGAAAGTCTACCACAAGACGTACGTGAAGACACAGACTTCCACATAAGGACTACATAGATACCTCTCTCTACATGAGGTGTAAGTAGATGAGAAGACGGTAGAGCAAGAGAGGGATTGAAGTTGTAAAAATAGTTTTACAAATTACTTTTGTTGTAACATATAAACTAAATTTAAAGACCATACAACGAGAAATTTTATCAATTATAAATTGAATTTAATAGAGTCTTTTTTTTTCTTTTCTTTCTTAAATCCTTCCTTCATCTTAAGTTAAAGATTTAAGTATCTAGTTAGAGTATTACAACTGTTATCTCTCCTTATGTTAGGGATCTATTCAGGAGAAGTCTATTTACTGTAAACAAAAGGACTTTTGAGAGTCCGTTTCCAAACTTACACACACATATTCTCTCTTTCTCTCTCTTTTTAATTCTTTGTCTCTATCAAACAACCACGATATAAACGAAACGTAAACCATTCTGTAACACTAAGGATTGATAAGGGACAACCGAATCTGCCATTTCACAGACGGATCTTACACCCTCTGGGTCCAAACTAGGGACCCAACCCTTCTAGGAGACCTCTTCCTTTACCGCTGGGTGAGGTCATGAGAACGGACCTATTAGGGTACCTGTCTCCTCGTACCATTGATATCGGGTGCCCCAGTGTTTCTCAGTCTGTGCTGACTCGTTGAAGTGAAAGTGTATTATAATATTCATCCGGGAATAAGTTCAAAGGAATGATCTTATACCATCATCTTTAAGTATCTTTTATACAAAATGATCGGTAGGCATACAGAAGAAACCTCTTTACAGATAAATCAAGAAACCGGGTAAAAAACTAACCCAGCAAATAAAAAGACCTTAACTCGACGTATTCAACGAACATATAAAAACTCTAATCAACAAACAGTCAACGAAGTAAACGATAATAAAAGAGGGTAAGTCTTCCGACAGAAAAGTGGAACGAATATAAAAGGAAATAACACGTCTTCGAAAATTAAAATTAATCTAGGGTAAACAAATAAAAACGAAAATAAAGGCCTACCGATTGTTTGTGTACTTTTCTACGAGTTGTAGTGAGTAATAGTCTCTTTACGTTCAGTTTTGGTGTTACTCCATGGTGAAGTATGGTCAGTCTTACCGACGCTAGGTTTTTAGACGTTCGTTATTTACGACCTCTCCCACACCTCTTTTCCCTTGGGATGTGACAACCACCCTTACGTTTGATCATGTCGGTGATACCTCTTGTCACACCTCTAAGGAATTTTTTAACGTTTATCTTGATGGAATACTACTGGGTCGTTAGGGTGACGACCCGTATGTGTGGCTCCTTTGGTCTTAACTTTCTCTGTGTACATGGGGTTACAAGTANTTATTATGACCACCGTATACCATTACCATATATAAATATGGTATATACCATATTGTCACGACAACAAAGATACTATGAAATGAATCGACTTCTGTTGTTTTTATTGTATTACAAGTATAAGTTTAATTTGTTGAGTTCAATTTATGACTTATCTGAAAAAAAAGTTTTCGACCAATATATATATATATATATATATATATATATATACTAAAAGAGTATAAAATAATATGTTTTTATAAAAAACGACCTTTTTCATTAGTTTGAGTATGTCTCATTTTGTTCTCAACTATAACAAGTACTCTGACGTAAACGTTCACTTTATCTACATGGTTCCACCCTAAGGGATCATCGAGTCTACCATTGTATAGGAGGACATTTCGTTCTCTAGGTCTAAGTTAGGGACTCAGGTCTTCTAGGGGACCACTTCCTTTACCGTTGGGTGGAGTTATAAGAACGGACCTCTTAAGGCACCTGTCTCGTCTGACCGCCCGATGTCAGGTACCCTAACGTTCCTCAGTCTTTGCTGACTCACTGATTGTGTGTCTTCTATTGCTGGGAGGAGGAAAAAATTTTTATCCTGTACGGGGAATTAAATATGGAATAAAAGGTCTGATAACATTACAAAGATTCACTAGTTTATGACATTGTCTATCATTCACTAAGGTATACAGATCAAGATCAATTTAGAAACCATCTATATAGAAAAAACAATGGAAGTTGTCTTTTTTAATACGTTTAGTAAAATACGTCGTTAAAACTGTGATATTTCAACCCTTTGGTTCAATTAAAATAATAGGTATTATATATACAGTGTAAAGAGGACCGAGAACCGTTACGAACAGTTAGTATCGGGATAATAGAATGACATACATATAGATTATATTTTACATTCACCGTCACGACCACCTTCACCACCACTTTATGGTGACAATAACAAAGAATGAACTTCTTATACTTCCTCTGATGAATTCTCTATTAGAAAAAAGGGAACTCTAAAATTTATATGATATGAAAAACAAGAGTTTTATAGAAGGTCCGGAATGTAGAGAATAAAAGGAAATTAAAGAAATTTTTTTTAATTCAAAATGATTCGTTAAAATGATTAATTGATCATTCTATCCGTCAAAGTACATGAAATACTTTAACGGTAGTCGACTAAATAGTTCGTATACATATGACAGTTTGCGATTCTTGTTGAGTTTTCGACACTGAAAAAGTAACTTCGGTTCTAACGTTACAAAGTTAAAAGACGTCTCACTTTACTCACACACACTCTCACACAGACACATACACACACACACATCCCCTCTAGAGAAATTTTACGGAGAAAGTTGATGAAAGTACACTTATAAAAAACAACCTCTCTCGTTAGAGCCAAAGGACACTAAAGTTTACTTGTTATCAGGTTGTAAGTATGTATTTGATATCTTTTTTTCGACAAGGTGTTGGGTTTTATATTAAGTTACTCGACGACATACCAACCAATTGTAAAGTTCGTATTCTCGAAAGATATGTAATTAAGGAGGTGTAAAGAACGTTATTGAATTGGTTAAACGAACGAACTAACTGAGAAACTTAATGTTCTGTGTAAATAAACTTACGTCATGGATGTAGTGGTTTAGTTATATCTCGACACAAGGACGTAATTCATGGTCAAATCTTTCACACTAACTTAAAGATATCTTTGCTTAACTACACTATCTAATCTGTATCTGGTTCTTTGTTTCCTCATATTCAAACGAAATTCATATTCTTATCTAAGACCAGATGAAACTCGAAGAAATAGGAATTTAAACTATAATCTATCGAAAGTTTTCACATCACATATTTATTATCTGTAATTAAGGATTACAGAACGTAGTTTTTCTAGGTCTTAATGTCCCGACGTAAGTGATTGTGACGGTACTTAACTCTATAAAAATTATACTTGGAACTCCTATTGTGATTTATCTGTATCGAGGACCTTTTTATTTATTAACTGATTTTTGTAAGAAAACTTTTTCGTTTAGTTTCGTAAATATTTTACCGTAAAACTTTTCAGGAAAGTTTATTCATTAAGATTCAATATGTTACGAATTTAATATGATTTCAACATCAAGATACTACGGTTTTGTTAATGACTAAAGTCCTCTCCTTTTGTAAAAAATTATTACCATAAACATATTCAGTCCCAAGAGGTCTCTTTGTCTTGATTATCCTATATAGATAAATATAGATATAGTAGATATAGATATAAACATAGATAAAGTAGATATAGATATATAGTGTCTCTCTCTCTCTCTCAAATTCCTTAGTGAGAAGATTAACACCCTCGACCGTTTAGACTTTAGGTATTCAGTCCATCATCCAATCGTTCGACCCTTGAGTCTGTTCTTAAAATGTAACCAGAACCCCACTTAGGAAGAAGTCCTTTGGAGTCCAAAACGAGAATTCCGAAAGTTCACTATAAGTACAATAGTTCCTATGAGAGGAAATGAATTTCAGTTGACTAACATTTACGACCAGGGTAGATGTTTTATTGAAGTTTCTTTGTAGATCTGATTACAAACTGGAACCAGTCTGTACAAGTACCTTCTTTATTTATACTATAAAGTAAAGGATGTCATAGGGGAAACAACCTTCTTGATATCGAATCGGTTCTCCTGTATATTTAGATTATTAGTATCGTGCACACATATTTATCTAACAAGGAACTGAAAGGAAAAATTCTTCAGTAAAAAAACAATATTCTTGTAACATATTTATGTCAGAACTAAAATACAAATATTAGATATATATTCTTTTTCTCGAGTCTCTTTAACTGTTCATAGTCCGATTCAATAATATAAGATCACACAAATTATTGATCGGACATTTATCTTCGATAACTACCATGTTATCTAGTAATGTTGGAGGAAGAATTCTCAGTTTTAATTATGTTAAAAGGGTATTAGAGAAAGTCAGTATCTATTACTGTGACCATATATCTTAATATTATTTTAATAAGATGAAAAAATGGTTTAAGGGATGGGTTTGATAGATATTATAAATACAAAATTGTATTACGTAAACTTTTAAATAAGTATTTAGATATATTATAACGTAAGTTATCGAAAAGTTCAAGACTTTAACGATTGTATTAATAATTAATCTTCTTATAAAAAGATTTTCTAACTGTCCATTTTAAATTATTCATAACACATATATAAAATAACTATTATTGTTCATATGAGATATTTCCTTGTTAACGAGACTTAGAATTAATGTCAACGTCTCATCACAATTAATATTAATAAAAAAATATAAAGAATTTCTCTAATGAAAACCATTTTCCTAAGAACGTTAACGAATTTATAGATAAAACTCTATAATAAAATGTCAACTACCGTCCTAAAAAAAAGCTTACAGACCCGTAAAAGTTCTAAAATAAAATTTTTTATCACAGAAGGGTAATTTAATTCTTACGAAACCTAAATCGACGGACTATCCATTAATATTTTCACTGTAAGTAAAGTTACTATAGGAATAGTTGAATTAGAGAACCAAAGAGTTCTATCAATAAAAGGGTAACTGATTCCCTTATAACATCCGAAGGAACATCGAGTATACCATTTCGTTACGTCCTCTAGGTCCAAGTCAGGGACCCAACTCTTCTAGGGGACCTCTTCCTTTACCGTTGGGTGAAGTCATAAGAACGGACCTTTTAAGGTACCTGTCTCCTCCGACCACCCGAGGTCAGCTACGTTAACGTGTCTCAGTCTTTACTGACTCATTGATTGTTTTTTCCCTTATAACATTCCTTGTTTCCTTGTATAAATAAAGAAGGTACTTTTATTCAAACCGGTTCCTTATAAATTACTGTGACAGTATAATTCTAAGATGATTTATTCTAATCGAGTAGTAAGATCTTTTCCATAAAATAACTCGTCTATAATAATCTGATTAAAACCGAGATAAAATTTCCATAACTAGTAAAAAGATTCCCAAAATTTTTTATTTAATCTTTAATTACTACTTATTCGGTATGTCACGATGTCTCGAAATCAATCATCAGTGTTATTTCGAAATTAAAGATAGTTTTAACGATACTATTAACTAAATCGTTACAAATGTAAAATTTTACGGAAAATTTACCGTCTTAAAGAACAAAAACTTGTCTTCGTACGTCCACCTAAAAGATTTACGTCAAAATTTTTTATAATATAGTACATTTTTTGTAAAACACTTTACTTTTAAGTTTATAGTGATAAAGTATCTTAGACCTTTTTTTAGTATTAGAGAAGAACAATAGAATACCGGTACCTAATTATTAGGAGTTAGAATCTCTATATATTTTACCTTTTTAATGAATATGGACAACCTATTTCCTGATCGCAGACCTTTTTTTATACTATAAACAGAAAACTAAATAAGTAGTAACAAAGTTTATACTGGAATCAAAACCCATTTTAGTGTATAAAAGAAAATATACAAAGACACTGTTAAGAGGGATAAAACGAAAGTCAGAACTTATTAACAACAATGAGAAAAGGTCATAAACAATTAACTCTTCTCGACCGAGTGACCTTTTTTGGAACTACGACCCTTTCTAACTTCCGTCCTTCTCTTCCCCTAACGTCTCCTACTCTATTAACCTACCGTAGTGACTGAGTTACCTGTACTCAAACTCGTTCGAGACCCTCTATCACTTCTTGTCCCTTCGGACCCCACGACATCAGGTACCCCAGCGTTTGTCAGTCTGTACTGACTCACTGACTTGTTGTTGTTCCTTCAGGTACATATAGATCAGAGAGGTACGTAAATTTACGTAGGATGAACAAATTTTCAATTATCGACTTTTTATTTCTACACCCTAAATAGCACAGTTTTTAACCTCTCCTTATTTAACTTTCTCCTTGGACTCTAGTTTAACGGTTGTATGCGACCTAGTACCTTTTTCGTTCTCTCAAGGTATTTTTGTAGATAAAGACGAAATAATTGATACGGTTTCGGAAACTGACACACCTAGTGTTATTTGACACCTTTTAAGACTTTCTCTACCCTTATGGTCTGGTGGACTGGACGGAGAACTCTTTGGATATACGTCCAGTCCTTCGTTGTCAATCTTGACCTGTACCTTGTTGTCTGACCAAGGTTTATCCTTTTCCTCATACAGTTCCGATATATAACAGTAGGACGAATAAACTGAATATACGTCTCATGTATTACTCTTTGTGGCCCGACCTTCTTCGTGTTCGACCTTAATTCTAACGGTCCTCTTTATAGTCATATACGTTTACTGTGGTGGGAATACCGTCTTTCACTTCTCCTTGAATTTTCGGAGAATTACTTTCACTTTCTCCTCTCTCTTTTTCAACCGAATTTCGAGTTGTGAGGTTGTTGATCCTAGTATACGACTCATGTAGTACGTTTTACGGTCCGACCTACGTCGAGTTCAACCTTAGTTCTAACGACCTTCTTTATAGTTGTTGGAGTCTATACGTCTACTATGGTGGGATTACCGTCTCTCGGGTCTTCTTGATTTCACGGAGACCTACTTCCACTTTCTCCTCTCACTTTTTCGACCGAACTTTGAGTTGTAAGTCTTTTGTTTCTAGCACCTTAGGTCAGAGAATGAAGAACCGTTTAGTCAAGTCAAGTCAAGTCAGAGAGTCGACACAGACTGAAAAACGTTGGGGCACCTGACTTCGTGCGGTCCGAAGGGACAGGTAGTGGTTGAGGGTCTCGAACGAGTTCGAGTACAGGTAACTCAACCACTACGGTAGGTTGGCAGAGTAGGAGACAACAGGGGAAGAGAAGGACGGAAGTTAGAAAGGGTCGCAGTCCTAGAAAAGGTTACTCAGTCAAGAAGTGTAGTACCATTTATCTATCCTTTTTTACGTCGTGACTGTCTAAAATAAAAGTACCCGAGGTTTTAGTACGTCTACCACCGACGTCAGTGTTTTAATTTTCTGTAAACGAGTAGCTTCTTTTCGATGCTGTTTAGATCTGTCCTATAATTTTTCGTCTCTGTAATGAAACGACTGTTTTCAAGTAGATCAGTTTCAATACTGAAAGGGTCATCAGTACATGTTTACACTCTTGACCTAGTATTTCTTCAGACTCGTGAATTCTTAACTACGAAAGATTGACACCACGATCTCTTGTGAGAACTCTCAGGAAACTTATCGTTCCTCTAGTTTGGTCAGTTAGGATTTCCTTAAGTTGTGACTTATAAGTAACCTTCCTGACTACGGCTTCGACTTCGAGATTATGAAACCGGTGGACTACGTTTCTCGGTTGAGTGACCTTTTTTTTTTTGGGACTACAAACCTTTCTGACTCCCGTCCTCCTCTGTCCCTGCTGTCCCAAACTCTGTCAACCTACCGTAACGACTGTGTTCTCTGTACTCAAACTTGTTTAGGTCCCTCTCCCTCTAACACTTCCCGTCAATTCAGACCGTACGACATTAGGTACACCATCGTTTCTCAACATATGATTACTGACTTGTCGTTGTTTTAATAAAAAGTATATGAAAAGGTAATAATAAATAGAGTATATAAAGAGACACGACATATGTCATCCTGAAACGACAAATAGGTAAGATGTATATTGTAAAACGTAGACAATTAAAATAAACCCCTACGAGAATTAATATTAGATAGTAAGATGAGTACATCGGTATTTTTTCAAAAAAAAAAGAAAAATACTTATCAGGGAATGGATACCGTTCGGGTTTTAATCTTGACTTTTAATGGAGGTTCCTTATTTTATAAACTGTTCTACTCGAGTGGGAGCTCTCAGAAAATAAAAAAGAAGAACTCTTAAAGTCAATGAAATCATCACAAACGATTGGGATTGGGAATTTTTTTGACGTAGTTACATAAAAAAACAACATAACTAATTTTTCAGTGACTAAACGATGACATTGATCAACAACCGATCTTTCTCTTCTACTTTAAATCGAAAGTGAAAAATAGGAAAACGTTAAACATGAAAAATGTGAAAAGATTAAGTATATCATACAGTAAGTCGACTCTTTTAACCATCAAAAAGTATTTGACATGATTTTAAATTCTCCTTTTCGTTTCTTTTTCAAAATTTAAGACTTAATTACTCAAAACTACTAAAGGTTTACTATGGACCTTAAGACTTATATATTACATACTTTATCATATTGATATATATTATTAATTATACATTTTATTATGATAATTGATGTTAATTTCAAAAAAAAAAGGATACACACGTAAACCGGGACACAGAACTAAATCGTAAGTAAATAAAATGAGGGTTCAGAGGGATACTAGTCATGTCTTGAAACTCTTATGATCCTTAAATTGTTTATAATAAATTTTATTAATAAATTAATTGAGTTGATATAATTCACCATACTTTATTACACACTCCCTTTAAGACAGTTCTTCAAAATGTAGAAAATAGAATTCTCTCTACATTAGTTAGAGTATGACTTGATTAACTAAGATGTTTATAAAAACCTCGAGATGATACACGATTTATTCTACGTCATTTACTCACCTCTTTATCAAGATGGTACATAGTCTCGAGGTCTCTCAATTTAACTTGGTAGTCAATTGGTAGTTTATTATAGTGAATTTCACATGTGTTCCATGAGAATGACACGACCCGAATCAACGAGTCAGTACAGACTGAGAAACGTTGGGATACCTGACATCGAACGGTCCGAGGAGACAGGCACCCCTAAGATGTCCGTTCTTATGACCTCACCCAATGGTAAAGGAGGAGGTCCCCTAGAAGGGTTGTGTCCCTAGCTTGGGTCCAGAGGGTGTAACATTAGCCTAAGAAATGGTAGACTCGGTGATCCCTTCGGGTTCCGTGAGAATCCTTCTATTGAAACCTCCCATGACTCACAGTAAGAAGGGACTGTGGTTGTGTCGTTATTGTAAAGTGTCTAAGGATATATTACAAGTGTATACGTGTGTACGAGGATTTTAGGTAATTTTATTTGTCATTAATTTAGACAGTATAAATTAAAACACGGATTGAGTGCTATTAATAGTACTTCTTCCGGTAAAGATATAAATTAATAATACATGTAAATCCACGACATATTCATTTTGTTGTTTCTTAAATTTAGATAGGGGATTAACCCATAATTGGATTCTATTTTATTTAAGAACTGTACCTATTTTAACATATCCTGTCTTCCTGAGTTCATTTATTTATGTGTTTATCATTTGATATAATGTTTTCCAAGTGACCATTGACTTGAAATCACAGGATTCACATTCCTACTCTTATTCGTTTGTGAACTACATCTTTAGACCTTCTTATCACACTTAGATTATGTCGACATCATTCTTTCTTGTAACACAAAGTACATGAAATTTTATTTTATAGACGTTAAATGATACGAAATTCTCTAAAGTCTATCTACGACCGATGGTATCTCACTTCAGCGAGTCAGCACAGGTTAAGAAACACTGGGGCACTTGACATCGGATGGTCCGAGGAGACAAGTACCCTAAAAGGTCCGTTCTTATGATCTCACCCAACGGTAAAGGAATTCAATTCGGATATTTCAGAAAATCCTGGTCTCTCTAACCTCTCTTTTCTCTACGGCATATACTTCACTTTTCTTGTACATCTTTATTGACTCGGATTACAATCTATTCCCTTGACTTTATTACAAGCGGTATCCATTGAATCTTTTCAATCGGTTAGTCCTCCATTACAACAACGGAACAAATTTTGACATTTTATTTATTTTTACTCTAATCCTTTATTCTATCAAATGAAAGAGACATCACAGGATATTCTCAGTAATTAACGTCTGACTCCTTAAAGACACGACTACATCTTTTTCTACTTGACTACGGAGTTTATACAGTTATTGACGGAATCCCTACTGACCTGGTCATTCTTTAATCAATTCTTAATGTCATTTGACTCTCCTGTCTTCTTTTTAATTACGGAATCATGTTCGTAAATACTAAACATTGAGTTGTTTACTATCTGTGGTTCGTCCGTTTACTGTTCTTCTCCGGGATGACATCTAACGAAAGGGTATAGACTTTTTTATCTAATCGGTACAAACCTTTATCTATAGGGTAGCTATAAGTTCGAATCTTTGGATTTTGACCAAAATAAAAAACAACACAGAAATATAACACATACACACGAACATCAAATATAAAAATTGTTTACATAACTCCACAATAACTATATTTTTTACTTTTGTCATAGAGTTTATATATAGACGTGAGGGTACAATCAATTTCGTAATAAGTGTTATTGGTTCTATTCCCTTGTCGTATTTAAAAGTTGTAACCTACTCATCTATTCCTTTACACTATATACGTGTACTACCTTATAATAAATCGAAATTCTTCTACTTCTAGTACAGTAGACGTTTGTCACTCTCATGATGAAGAAAAGGTTAGACCTAAGTAATATAAATAAAAATACTAGACTAACAGCACCGGTTTTGAAGTTTTTGCTACAACTTATCATAACCACTCTCACCCGTAGGGACAGAACAAGGACAGAAATTCCCTTTACGAAAGTTAAAAAGTGTTAACTCCTATTACGAACAACCCAAACGGTATATATCGAAAATAATACAGCTCCATACAAGGAAGATAAGAACGAAAGACCTCCAAAAATTTAAAAAAAAATTAGTATTTACTTACAACTTAAAACAGTTTCCTAAAGAGACGTAGATAACTCTATTAGTATACCAAAAATAGAAAGGTAAACAATTACACCATATAATGTAACTTACTAAACACCTATAACTTCTTACGAAAGTAGGGACCGTATGTCGGATGAACCTTTACTACATACTAGAAAAATTAGACAAGAACCTAAGATAAACGATCTTAAAACAATTCCTAAAAACGTAGATATAAGTAATCACTAAAACCGGACATCAAAAGAAAAACCCCCCGTAGAAACGGTCCAAAACCATGATCTCACTACCACCGGAGTATCTTACTCAAACCTTCAAGTGGAAGGAACCGTTTAAAAACCTTCTCAAACTCATCCTATCCACAATCGAGAAGAGGTTCAAAAACCATCTTAAGTAGACACTTCGGTAGACCAGGACCCGAAAACAAACGACCTTCTAAAGACTAATGTCAAAGTTAAAGACACGAACACTACCCAGACAATTCTAAAAAATAAAGAAGGACCAAGTCAAAACCTTTCAACATGAAAAGATTTTTAAACAGGTAAAGAAGGTTCAACAGGTAAAATCACCGTAAATCAACGACTATTATCAGAGAATACTAGGAAACATATAGACAGAACAGACAACACTAGAGAGGTAAAAGTAAAGATTAAAATAACTAAACTAAAAAGAGGGAAACAAAGAACTACTGAGACGAATTACCAAACAGTTAAAGTAAATAGAAGAGTTTCTTGGTCGAAAACCGGAACGACTAAAAACGATACCAGAGAAAACAAAAAACCGAAATAAAGAACGGATTAAAAATTCTAAAGAAAGGAAGATGATTGGGACCCCAAGAAGTAAAGAAGGAAAAGATCAACGAAATCTTCATCTTAATCCAATAAACTGAAAAAAGAACAAAGAACTCCATACGGACATAACGATACTTGGAAGGGGATTTTGAGAGTAACAAACGTCTACTGTACTAGGAGGTGTTTCTTTTCGGATTTCTGAGGTGGTCTTTTGATGATCTCGATTAGTTACTTATATCATTTCAACGTCCTATATTTTAGTTGTGTGTCTTTAGGGAGCGTAAGGATATGTGATTGTTACTCTGTTGTCTTTCTCTTTAATTCCTTTGTTAAGGTAAGTGGTAACGTTACTTTTCTTATTTTATGAATCCTTATATAGATGGATTTCTTTGTTTTCTGGATATATATCTTTTGATATTTCGTGACTACTTTCTTTAGTTTCTCCTCTGTTCATCTACCTCTTTATATAGTACAAGTACCTGACTTTTTTAGTTATATCTCTTTTACTCATACGATGGGTGTCGTTGAGTTACGTTAGGGATAGTTCGATGGTTACCATAAAAAGTCTCTTGATCTTGTTTATTAAAGTGTTAAACATACCTTTATGTTTTTTGGAGTTTATCGGTTTCGTTAGAACTCTTTTTTCTTACCTTGACCTCCTTAGATGGACGGACTTAAGTCCTATAAGATGTTTCGGTGTCAGTAGTTCTGTCATACCATGACCGTGTTTCTGTCCTTATATCTAGTTACCTTGTTTTATCTTTCGGGTCTCTATTTAGGTACGTGGATACCTGTGGAATAGAAACTGTTTCCTCCGTTCTTATATGTTACCTAATTTCTGTTAGAGAAATTGGTCACCACGACTCTTTTGACCAGTTGGTGAACATTTTCTTACTTTGATCTTGTGAAAGATTGTGGTATGTGTTTTTATTTGAGTTTTACCTAATTTCTAGATTTGTATTCTGGTCTTTGATTTTGAGGATCTCCTTTTGTATCTTTTTTGTGAGAGACTGTATTTAGTGTCGTCCTAGGAGATACTGGGTGGAGGATCTTATAACCTTTATTTTCGTTTTTATTTGTTTACCCTGAATTAATTTTAATTTTCGAAGACGTGTTGTCACCTTTGATATTCGTTCTACTTTTCTGTCGAAAGTCTTACCCTCTTTTATTATCGTTTGCTTCGTTGAGTGTTTATTAATTGGAGTTTTTATGTGTTCGTTGGGGACGTCGAATTAAGGATTTTTTATTTGCTGGGTTAATTTTTCACCCGGTCTCTTGATTTGTCTGTAAAGAGGTTTCTTCTGTACGTCTACCGATTGTTTGTATACTTTTCTACGAGTTGTATTGAGTAATAGTCTCTTTACATTTAGTTTTGGTGTTACTCCATGGTAAAGTACGGTCAGTTTTACCGACGATTGGTTTTAAGATGTTTGTTATTTACGACCTCTTCCACACCTCTTTTCCCTTGGGAGAATGTGACAACTATTCTTACGTTTGATCATGTCGGTGTCACCTCTTGTCACACCTCTAAGGAATTTTTTTGACCTTTATTTTGACGGAATACTGGGTCGTTAGGGGGACGACCTGTATGTGTGACTCCTTTGGTCTTAACTTTCTCTGTGCACATGGGGTTACAAGTAGCGTCGTGACAAATATTATCGGTCCTCTACCTTCGTTGGATCTACAGATAGTCGTCTGCTTGTCTATTCTTTTGACACCATGTATATGTGTTACCTCATAATGAGTCGGTAATTTTTCTTATGTAAACTTAGTCAAGATTACTCCACCCACTTTGACCTCGGATAATATGTCTCACTTCATTCGGTCTTTCTTTTTGTGGTTATGTCATATGATTGTGTATATATACCTTAAATCATTATACCATTACTATTGGGACATACGCTCTGTCGTATTCTCTGTGTCTACATGTCTTGTCAGAAAACCTGAGACAACATCTCCCACTCACGTCCTACTATATCCTCTTAAAGTGACTTTGTACATTTAATGGTATACACTTTGCTTAGCGGTCAGGTCCAAACTACGTACTGTGTTCCACGATCCACGACCACGTGACACTGATGGGTCTCCCTACCCTACCCCTCCCTTCACCCTCCCAAAGTCCTACCCCTTCTATACATTTGGGTAACGTCTAAGTACAGTTACATACCGTTTTGGTTATGTTATAACAGTTCATGTTTTTATTTATTTATTTTGACTTTTTTTTCATTTTTACATTTATTTATTTCTTTAGAACAGTATACTCTGACGTATTAAAATAAAAAAGGGAACGTAATAAAAACCATAGGAAATACTTTGAAAACACATCCAAAATAAACCTATAAGTGTCCGAACTGAAGAAGAATTTTAATTAATTAATTAAAATAATCTCCGATTAATGAAATGTTATAACACCACCAAAAACGGTATGTAACTGTGCTAAAAATTTCCGATTAAATATGGAGATAGAAGTCAAGTCAAGTCAGCGAGTCAGTACAGACGGAGAAACTCTGGAGTACCTGACGTCGTACGGTCCGTAGGGACGGGTGGTGGTTAAGAATCTGGAACGATTTTGAGTACCGGTAGCTCAACCACTACAGTAGGTTGGTAGAGTAGGAGACAGCAGGGAAAGAGGAGGACAGGAGTTAGAAAGGGTCGTGGTCCCAGAAAAGGTCACTCAATCAAGAAGTGTAGTCCACCAGTTTTACAACCTCGAAGTCGAAATCATAGTCAGGAAGGTTACTTATAAGTCCTGACTAAAAGAAATCCTAACTGACCAACCTAGCGGAACGTCAAGTTCCCTGAGAGTTCTCAAAAGAAGCTGTGATGTCAAGTTTTCGTAGTTAACAAGTTACGAGTCGAAAGAAATACTAAGTTGAGAGTGTAGGTAAGCACTGATGACCTTTTTGGTATCGAAACTGATCTACTTGGAAATAGTCATTACAGAGACGAAAAATTATACGACAGATCCAACCAGTATCAAAAGAAAGATTCCTCGTTTGAAGAAAATTAAAGTACCGATATGGGTGATAGACGTCACTAAAACCTTGGGTTCTATTGTTTAAGTCAGTGAGGTAACAAAGACGTAGATAAACGGTACTTCACTACCCTGGTCTACGGTACCAGAGTAGAATCGACACCAATAACGACTTTTCTTCGTCCTCCAACTAATTAATTCCAACGGTTTTTGTCTTCTCGTCATATGTGTCAACACTGAGGAAGTTTTATATTTTAGTACCAGAGATCTATAGTTCTTCACAAGATTAAACAATCTAATTTAAACATATGAGATCGTGTTATAAACTACGTATAACAGAGAAAATAAATAAAAAATTAATCTCATATCAACTAAATGTTATAACACAACCAAATTCCATATGTTGTTTCACTTGATATATATACACACACACGTATACATACAAATAAAAAAGTCTAAGAAAAGAAAAATATCTAATAATACCTTGTAACACATCTTAAAAGACACGATATGTCTTTCAGGAACAATCAATAGATAAAATATATATTATCACATATATACAATTAGAGTTAGAGGATTAAATAGGGGTTACAAATTTTTTTCACGTGTTAAAATTAGAAAAAAGGTTCAAAGTCCATAAAGGAAAGTTACTTCTCTTAGAGGTTAAAGTCACTTAAACGTCTCTCTTTTCTCCCCCACTTTCTATCTTTCCTTCGTAAAGTATACTAGATGCTACAAAGGAACCACCGAGTCTACCATTTCTCAGACGGACGTAAGGTTTCTGGGTCCAAACTAGGGGCCCAGTCCTTCTAGGGGACCTCTTTCTTTACCGTTGGGTGAGGTCATAAGAACGGACCTTTTAGGGTGCCTACCTCTTCGGACCGTCCGGTGTCAGGTACCCCAGCGTTCCTCAGTCTGTGATGATTTACTGAAATGAAAGTGAAATACTACAAAATGTTCTTTTTTTTTTTCTTTCTTTCTTTCTTTTACCTCTCTTTATTTTCTGTTTTAAGGGTTTAGAAGGATACTAATTAGGATCGTCCGGACTGTAATTTACGAAGGACAATACGAGATATGAGTGTGAACAACGGGTGGAATGAGTGTAAAACCGTCTAAAGAGAAGTATGGACTTGTTCTTGTATTATATCTCGGTTATAAAACAGAATACTGTTAGACAAATTTTCAGTCAAAGGTCTTTATATGAAAGAAAAAAAAAATCAAGATGGTCAAATAACGATGATTAGGTAGAGGGAGGTGGGAGTACGTCCGTACAAGTTACTATATTGGGGTACCTGACGTCGGACGGTCCGAGGAGACAGGTACCTAAAAGGTCCGTTGTTATGACCTCACCCAACGGTAAAGGAAGAGGACAGAAAGTTTAGAACTTGTTGCAAATATACTTTCTTTGGGTCACTTCAAATCACCTTACTTTTAACAAAAGATACAAGTTTATATGTACAGTTATGAGATTCACCTTTATTACGTGTACCAGGTCCTCTGTGTGTATAAAATAAGTCGTTTATATGGACACCAAGGTAATAAATGATGGACATATGTGGGTTGAACCAGTCCAGTAAATTATCCTTGAGTAAGATTTTTTATTTTATTTTGTGATCTATATCCCTACTGTGTATCAAAAGTTGGATGTATGTTCGTGGTTTAATGACCATTATCGAGGGATCTGAAGAAATAACCTTTTCTTAAATTTTCGTGTAAACTAAAGGAGCTCCTTTTCCTAGTACTAACTAACCATTATGGTCGGTAACCATGTTTTCATTACGTATAAAATGTAAATGACTGAGACAATATCTTTCATCACATATACTTAGTTTGTGCTGGTAGATGTAAATAGTGTATTATCTTAAGACAAAGTTCAGAAATAAACGGGTAAAAAAAGATTTAAATTCTAATCAGTATTAAATACGACGGACAACACTGTAATGGTTATATACGTCGTGTATATCCTTTCATAAATAATATTTTATACTTTTTTTTTCTAAATTGTGTTTTTAACACGAATTGTTTGGGACCGGGAGGTTTAATATCAGATCACAAAGATAACTAGTAAAAGAGGTAAAAGGGGTACTCAGGAAAGACTATATGTAATAATAGAGTACGTTGATCCGAAGAGGTCACCGAGTCACCATTTCTTAGATAGACGGCTAAGTCCTCTACACCCAAACTAGGGTGTAACTCTTCTTCGGGACCTCTTTTCTTACCGATGGGTGACGTCATAAAAAGAACCTTTTAGGGTACGTGTCTTCTGAGACCGTCCGATGTCAGGTACCCCAGTGTTTCTCAACCTGTATTGAGTTGTTCCCTTGTTGTTGATCTTTTTATTAAACATATGACATATTTAAGAACAACAGAGCTAGATAGGATAAAAGGAACAATTTAATTTTGACCGTAAATTTTGAGTTTACGACTCCCGGTTATATCAATTGTATTAACGAACTAAAATTGTCTTAGATTCTATTATCCACGATTTAAGAATTATGACACTAGTTCCTAGTGTGGACGAATTAATGGAACGGAGAAAAGGACTCCAGTCATATTCCCGAGGACCCGATATACATTAAGTAAAGTACCGGTAAAATTTCGGGGAATTGATTTATTCGTCAATCTAAATTAATAGTTCTTCGATAGACATAGAAATCTCCGTTGTAAATAACCTTTTAGAGTTCACATTATAAGAACAAGGTTAAAGGTATCCCATTCAACTAAACACTCCTCCACTGATCAACTTTCTGTCTTAATTGTAAAAGAAATAAAAAATTTTTACCGAAAGTTTACATGAAAGGTAGTTTCTCTGGATTTGAATCTATTTTTTTTTAATTCCGTATAAAAATGTGTAAATACACGATGAACAAATTTTTATTTAGACACAATGACTATACGATACCCTATTGGAGATTCTCGTCAACTACTTTTGGACAAAACTTACGAATGTCGATGAAACAAAAGAGAAATTCGAAAAATTTTCACAAACGATCGATATTCGTTTCATTCTTAATTATGAGATTCAATTGTGGGAAATGTATCACGGATGACATTTTCTTGAGTGTCTTCCACTCTCCTCCACTGTTAAAACGTAATCTATTACCATAAATATATCGAGTCCAAATATACGTAAAATTACCGTACATTCGGTGACACAAACTCTCCCACTGTCCGTCCTTCCGGTCCCCAGAGGTTTGCCTCCTTTATCGAACGTTCACAGTCTGTAAAAATAGAGAGAATTCGTCGTCCTCCTTTGTTTGATCGGTATAAAAAAAGGAAGAGATATGTTTAAATTTTCCTCCAAAGAGAATTTTATGACACAACGGTATTATTGTGGACCAAAGTGAACTTCAATTGATAAGAGTTTGGAACTCTATTGGTTACGTAAAAAGAATACCTTTATAAACAGAATTCGATACAATTATACGATACGTAAATGGGGTTTGAGACAGAAGATCAGTTAAGGTAGAGTACCAAGTCTTGGATGAACTGTTTGGTCGTACAATATGAGTCTATAACAAGGGGATTAGATACATTTTCTTTGATAAATATACCATTAGACAGGAAGATGTTCTAAGTTCAATTAGTACAATACTGGGTCCTCCTCGGTAAACCACGGTTCTAATAGGGTTTTATGTAGAATACCCACTCCCCGGACCATGGTAAAACTCAAAATTCTGTAAGGAAAGAAAGTAATTGTCTAATCCCACGATCACTTATATATTATAGGTCGACTTCTGATCGTCCCCCCATGAGAAAGACGGGGGAAAACTACGGATACAGTCTTCGAAGGAGATAGAGGAAATATGAGATTATTTTGAAATAATGTGATTTCGAGACTCGCTAGTTCGGAACAGAGACCGGGACCTAACTTAATAAGAGGAGGTTTCCCCTTCTTAGGGTCGTAGAAAAGCAAGTTGTTGTTGGAAAGTGCAAACACAAAAACCAACTAAAGTTTTATAAAAATTTTCTACAATTTTAAAAACGTATCGTCATATAGAAATCCTAGATTTGTAACACCCCTTTACTTTTATAAGTCTTTGTATCGAAAATATAAGGTATTACTAGGGGTTTTCAATTAACTTTCGTAAACCATCAATAGACTCCTAAACACTTCCTAAAATTATCTTCCGATATATTACTTGGTGAAAAAAGGTCTCTTACAGGTCTCCTAGGGACATGTTAAAGACATTATCACCTTTCTCTATCTTTTGATAAAGATCTCAGTTTCCTTTTAGTCAATTTACATATGGTGAAGAGATTTATACTGATCAGAATTATTGAAATAATGTCAAACATATTTTGGTCTAATGGAGTTATACTGATAAGAAATATGTCTTTTGAAAATGTAAAAGATTTTAAACTTTTAATTTAATAATAAAATAATTATATATAATCAAGTTAGGGACCAACTCTTCTAGGGGACCTCCTCCCGTACCGTTCGGTGAGGTCATAAGAAAGGACCTCTTAGGGGTGTCCGTCTCCTCTGACCACATGATGTGAGGTACTACAGTGTTACTCAGTCTGTACTAACTTGTTGATTCGTGTGTTGACTGTAGATATCGAACTATTAAGTTGTCCGTATATATATTATACATTTATGTAATTATATACTAACACATATGTGTATATCTTTCTTTTTTCGTTTTAAATAAAAGTGTATAATTTATATTAAACTGTCATGGTATATTACCAATCCTATACTCTGTGTCTCAATCTCACAAGTAAAACTTGACTTCTAGTCAAGTCAAGTCAGTGAGTCAGTACAGGCTGAGAAACGCTGGGGTACTTAGCGTCGTGTGGTCCGGAGGGACAGGTAGTGGTTGAGGGCCTCAAGTGAGTCTGGTGCAGGTAGCTCAGACACTACGGTAGGTCGGTAGAGTAGGAGTCAGCAAGGGAAGAGGAGGACGGCGGTTAGGGAGGGTCGTAGTCTCAGAAGAGGTTACTCAGTTGATAAGCGTGCTCCACCGGTTTCATGACCTCGAAGTCGAAATCGTAGTAAGGAAGGTTTCTTTAGGGTCCCAACTAGAGGAAGTCTTACCTACCCAACCTAAAGGAACGTCAGGTTCCCTGGGAGTTCTCAGAAGAGGTTGTGGTGTTAAGTTTTCGTAGTTAAGAAGCCGCGAGTCGGAAGAAGTGTCAGGTTGAGAGTGTAGGTATGTACTGGTGTCCTTTTTGGTATCGGAACTGATCTGTCTGGAATCAGCCGTTTCATTACAGAGACGAAAACTTATATGATAGATCCAACCAGTATTGAAAAGAAGGTTCCTCATTCGTAGAAAATTAAAGTTCCGACGTCAGTGGTAAACGTCACTAAAACCTCGGGTTTTTTATTTCAGACTGTGACAAAGGGGTAGATAAAGGGTACTTCACTACCCTGGTCTACGGTACTAGAAGCAAAAGACTTACAACTCGAAATTGGGTTGTAAAAGCGAGAGGTGTAAGTGAAAGTAGTTCTCCGAAAATTCGAGGAGAAGTGAAAGACGGTATTCCCACCACAGTAGACGTATAGACTCCAAGAACTATAAAGAGGGACGTTAGAACTAAGGTCGAACACAAAGAAGGTCAGGTCGCAAAGAGTACTACATGAGACGTATTTTCACTTTATTCGTCCCACTGTTATATGTCGGAACTGTAGGAGGAAAAGGATAAACCTTGGTCAGACAACAAGGTACGAGTCAAGATTGACAACGAAGGACTGGACGTATGTCTAAAGAGTTCTCCGTCCAATCCGCCAGACCATAAGGGTAGAGAAAGTCTTAAAAGGTGTCAAATAACACTAGGTGTGTCAGTTTCCGAAACCGTCTCAGTTATTTCATCTTTATCTAAAAAAAGAACTTGAGAGAACGAAAAAGGTACTAGGTCACCTACAACCGTTAAACTAGAGACCAAGGAGACGGAAAAGATTTTGGTCGAACTTGTAGTCCCTCAAGTGCCAAGTGTATAACGACTTCGGACCGAACCTCTTAAAACTAGTAATGAAATGATCGCACACTCTACTCACGTTAACACGCCATCAAACTCGTAAGAAACCGTAACGGAAAGAAACCCTGACCTTACTTTTGACTGGAAAAGGTCAGGACACTGGTGACGACTCAAAAGGTTCAAACGACCGTATAACTCACGTCGTGAAAGTGTCGTAGTAGAAAGTCCTAAACTTTATCGAGTTGACCTTAAGGTAGTGGAGGTGATCGAAACAAGCATCACTACGAAAGATTCCGGGTAAACTGAAGTGTAAGGTCCTATAGACCGTGATCTAATCACTAGTGTAGTAGTACTAATAGACCCAACATTTCTGGAAAAAACATGTCAAGAAGGCACATAAGAACGGTGGAGAAGAATTATAGAAGATGAAGACAATCCAGGTCCGGTAAAGACAGGAAATAGTTCAGGTAGAAACGTACTTTACAAGGGAACCACAGAGATAAAAAGAACGTCTCTAGAGATCAGAAAGGGTAAGACAATAAAAGGAGATACAGAAACGTAACTAGCCACTTCTTCCGAAAGAATAGAGAAGAACGATAAGAAACCTTGAGACGTAAGTCTACGAATATAGAAAGGAAACGAGGAAACGAAAAGTGGAGAGAAGAAAAGCGTCGATAAACATTCCTGAGGGGTCTGTCGGTAAAACGAAAAAACGTAAAGAAAAGTACCCCTACCGGAACTAGGGACAGAGGATATGTTACAGTACTTGGAGTAAGGTATCAAGTAGTCCGTGAGATAGATAGTCTAGATCCGGGAATTTAGATAAAGAGTGAAGGTGACATATTAGTATTACCTAAACTAAATTCAGTATGGAATTACCAAATCGCCAAAAGGGATGAAGGAAGTTAAACTCAGACTTAAACCATCATTCCTCAAGTACTAGACTCGGTGTCAGTCGAGGACCAGAACAAAAACGATTGACATATCTCGAAGAGGTAGAAACCGACGTTTCTTATATTAGTGAGACTAAAACCACAACTGGTAGACCACTAAAGGTTCACATCTCCGAAGAGAACACAACAACCTTCTCCCACAAACGATACTGGTCACGTAAAAGAACCGTTTTGAGATAATCAGAAAAGGGACGAAGTAAGGTGTAAGGTTCCGGTTTAAACGGACAATGAGGTCCACAAAGAACTGAAGGATGAAAACGTAAGGTCAGGGGATATTACTTTTCCTGTAGAGAAAACCAACAATCAAAATTTTCCAGAACATCCAGAAGTATTTTGGTAAGTTGAAGTCAAAGGGGTCGTAATGACCAACCCCGTATCTGAACCTAATGACACTATAACTTACCAAACGGAGTCTCTGCTTGTCTCTAGTAAGACAGCAAAAACTCTAACGTAGGTTCATGACGTCAAGCCTGAGAAGACAACTGGTACTACCATCTATATTACCAGTAGACTCAATTTAAGTGGGTAAGGTCAGGTAAAATCAAGTGACTAAGGATCTTACAGCTGCAAGTGGGAACGGTAGAACAAGTTGGTGAAGGTTACACGGAACTAAGTACCTGGACTGTAAGGTCCAAGGATACGTTATAACGAGAAATGTCGTAGCCTAGAACGAAGATAGTGGTCAGTGTACGTCTTGACCCATAACAAAAACGAAACCGAGGTAGGGAAGTAAGAAAGACCTCAATAAAGAAGTGACTAGAGGTCATCGTATAACCCGTGTATTACTGGACCCCTCAAGGAGAAAACCATAGGATAGTAAAGCGGAAAAGTATGACAAGTACCCCAAGAGTTCCGTTCTTATGACTTCACCGAACGATAAGGGAAGAGGTCACCTGGTGTAAGACAGTCTGGAGAGGCGGTACTGGACGGGCAGAACCAAACGGGACGTCCGTACCGGACCAAAGTAACTCAATCTGTTCCGACACAAGGATCACACTAAACTAACTGATCAAAACACACTCATACCAAAGTCACACAGACGGGAGACTACGGGAGAACGTTGTGGATGGTAGAATGAACCCAAAGAGAATAGAACCCGTACCCCATAGAGAAGTGTCGACGAGGTCCTTCCGTGTCGGTGACGAGGAATGGAACCTGTTCCCCATAGAGGAATGGTGACGGTAAGGACTGGAAGTTTCATCCTATTGAGGAGATCCGGGAGGACTTCTAGTTGGTGAAGACTTAAAAGACTGAAACCAATGAATTATAGATATAGAGTTGTAAACATTTTATTATTATGAATTGAGTACACTTATAACATAATTTACTACTTTATGTTTAATGACAACTGGAACCTGTTGTGTCCCTAATTCCCGTGGTTTGTGGTGGGGTCAGTTTTTTAGGTATCTTGAAATGTCAGTCAGGAGGAATAGGTATTAAGACGTTCACGTCTAACTTGGTTGGCGACTAGACTATCATATATGAAATCATGTTTAAATAACTTTTTGTAAATGTATATATACCTACACGTATAAAATTTGCACACAACAAGTTCCAAGTTGACATGTATCCTTTATCGACTATGTACTAAGTTACAGTAATAAAAGTACCGAGAAATAATATTTGTACATACAAAGTACTATAGGTAGAAGGTGAATGGGAAACTATGAAAGCAGATTATAAAAAAGGAGTGAGTTGATGGGATACTTAGAGAAAAGAGAAGATGGGAAATAACAACGTACGATTCGATATACACACACGATTCAGTGAAGTTAAAACAGGTCGAGAAATACTGGGAAACCTGACATCGAGTACTCCAAAGAGACACGAACCTTGAAATGTCCGTTCTTATGACCACACCCCAACGGTATGTGACGAGGTCCCCTAAAAGGGTTGGGTCCCTAACTTGTGTGAAAAGTATACAGAGGACGTGACCGTCTACCCATGAAATGGTAATCGCGGTAGACTCTTCAGGTAACGATATCGGTATCTCCACATGACATATTTATAAACTTCCTTCTTCGACGCCAATTCGATGTTTCTTACGGTAAAGGATTGACGAAGATCGACAATTACAGAAATTCTACACGGAGTCTAAATGCTCGGTCCTGAGGTGAGAAGGGTCCGTCGGGAACTAGTCATTAACAGGTTACTTTCCGCGGTGACACTTCACTTCACTTCGTGCGGTACTTTACTTTCAGCGAGTCAGCACAGACTGAGAAACGCTGGGGTACTTGACATCGGACGGGCCGAGGAGACAGGTGCCCTAAGAGGTCCGGTCTTATTACCACACCCATCGGTAAGAGAGGTTTGGTCCCTAGGTTGGGTCCAAAGGACGAAACGTCCTCCTAAGAAATGGTATACATGTGTGTCTGTATCTTTGGGTTTCTGAGGTGATTCCCCTTTATTAACGAGGTTGATAAAACCACCCAAATCGGTTATAAAACGTGGTCTTAGTCAGTCTTAACCCTTTATAGGTTAAAGAAAGTAAAAGGAAAACGGAGTCACGTATGAATTAGACACATATTGGAATTCTAAAAAGGACGAATAGAACGAAAAAGAGGTAAAATAGTGTATATCCGTAACAGTGGTGGTGGGAAGGGTCATTCGAAGAACGTTAAAATACACACAGAGTCGTAGACGTGGGGAACCATGAACTGTTTGTTACACTACTGTAGTCATCTTTTTCTTAAGTTTACCATTTTACGTTAAACCAGTAGTCATAGAATAAGATCCTC
>SJYO01013406.1:0-15674 GCA_006410555.1 Capra ibex | reverse complement strand
GCGTACATGTGGGTACCACCTAAGTCCAGTTACATACAACTTTGGTTATGTCACAACATTTCATTTTATTTCATTTTTTTTTTTTTTTTAATTTTGTTTAATTTTTTTTTTTTCTTTTCTTTTGCTTCTAGTACCGTAAGCCAGGGAAGTGAGGTACCCTTTATCTACCCCTTTGTCACCGTCTCAAATAAAATAAAATAAAAAAAGGAGATTTTAGTAACGTCTACCACTAACGTTGGTACTTTAATTTTCTGCAAATGAGGAACCTTTCTTTCAATACTGGTTGGATCTATCGTATAAGTTTTCGTCTCTGTAATGAAACGGTTGTTTCCAGGTAGATCAGTTCCGATACCAAAAAGGTCACCAGTACATACCTACACTCTCAACCTGACACTTCTTTCGACTCACGGTTTCTTAACTACGAAAACTTGACACCACAACCTCTTCTGAGAATTCTCAGGGAACCTGACGTTCCTCTAGGTTGGTCAGGTAAGACTTCCTCTAGTCGGGACCGACAAGAAACCTTCCTTACTACGATTTCGACTTTGAGGTCATGAAACCGGTGGAGTACACTTCTCAACTGAGTAACCTTTTCTGAGACTACCACCCTCCCCAACCCCCCGTCCTCCTTTTCCCCTGCTGTCTCCTACTCTACCGACCTACTGTAGTGGCTTAGCTACCTGTACTCAAACTCACTTGAGGCCCTCAACCACTACCTGTCCCTCCAGACCGCACGACGCTAAGTACCCCAACGTTTCTCAGTCTGTTCTGACTCACTGAGTTAACTTGACTCTCCTCCTCTTCCAAATAGCACAGAGGTAGGGGTCGGGGTACTGACGACTCACTCGAGCACTGACTCTCCACCCCTCCTCCCACTCTACTTACTCACAGGAGACCAGGGTGTCGGTCAGGAGGAAGACGGAACGGGGGTCGTGAAGGTGGGAAGGTAAGGGAGACGAAAACATGAAAGGGAACCTAAAGGAGAGTATACGTAAGTCCCGAGGGGTCTCAAGACAGAGTCTCGACTTTAAAAGAATTCGGTAGAAGAAACAACAAATTTTCGAATAGGGATCTATCAACTCACTGAAGTGAGTCCTCCTGTTCCCCTCTTGTCCCTCATACCTTTTCCGTCCTCCCAGACTCCACAACGAATCAAAGAATAGAGTGAAAATTTGATCCCACACCCCGTGAATTGTGTGTCTTTTCCGTTTGTAGTGTCGTAAAGTGGTCTTCGTCTAGGGGATGTGGACACTGTCCCTCCTTTTACATGGAAACAACCGGGGACTGGAGGGACAGTGACCGTCGGGGAGGGTTATATGGCGTCCAGAAACCATGGAAGAATAGAGAGGAGTTTCACTTTCATTTTCATAATCAGTGAGTCAGTACAGGATGAGAAACACTGGGGTACCTGACATCGGACGGTGCGAAGAGACAGGTACCTAAGAGGTCCTTTCTTCTGATCTCACCCAGTAGTAATGGAAAAGGTTCCCTAGAAGGGTTAGGGTCCCTAGTTTGGGTCCAGAGGGTGTAACTTCCGTCTAAGAATTGGTAGACTTGGTGTCCCTTTGGGAGTTTGACTACAAATAATAGACTGAGGTAAACAACCCACTTTTTAATAGAGTAATCGAATAACGTATTATTACTGTTTTCTTTTCCTCACCGTAGTTCTTTTCTGACTTCGAGAAATAGGTCACAAAGTTTCCCTTCTTTATTTAGTCAGGTCTTTGACGGGAGTACATTTTAAGGTTTCGTTCACGCTTTCTTTCACTTTCACCGAGTCAGTACAGCCCGAGAAACCCTGAGGTACCTATATCAAGTAACTTAAGAGATCCAGTCTCATGAACTCACCCATCGGAAAGGGAAGAGGTCCTCTAGAAGGGTTGGGTCCCTAACTTGGGTCCAGAGGGCGTACCGTCCACCTAAGAAATGGTCGACTCGGTGTTCCCTTCGGGTTGACGTCATAATTTGGTTACCGAACACTACTAAATCTTTTCCTTCGTCACTAGTAACAACTTGGGTTGTTGGAGAACCCAAGTTATTTATTTACTAATATTACGACTTAATTTACGTATAAGAATATTTCCGACTACCTAGATTTCTTTTGACATCACTTTAGGATCGTAATTCTAAAATCGTCCGTAGACAGTCAAACAATTTACAAGAACTCTAAATCATGACTCACACTCATATATATAGGTATGTGTGATCCTATAACTAAAATTCCACTAATCATTTCCCTATTAGTATGACACAAATAGAAAGAGTTCACAAATCGAGAATCTTTACACATGACCTCATAGTTAACCACTTTGATATACATAGAACCTCAACACGATTTATGACCACAGTGACTCCGATTTCTCCTCTCAAACTACTTTACTCTACCTGTTGTACACTTATTAACAACTTCGAACAAAGTATCTTCGAGTAACACGATAATATGAAAACCTATACAAACTTTTAAAGGTATTATTTTTCAATTTTGTGGATGAAGGGTACTATCCTATACTTGTTTATTCTTGATTCCTGTCCCAGAAACTAGTCCACTTAAAGGTCACAAAATCCCAACCCTTGAGTGGTAAGGAGTACTATAAAGGAATTGTCCACCCGTGTCATATCTCTTAATAATAAGTAATACATTTTTCTTTGGACATCCACCTAATTTTTCGTAGTCAATCTCGGTCTACACTTTGATTAACCGAGTTTCAACCTTTTCCTCACGTCGTTTCGACATATAACAGTGGAACGAATAAATAGATGATACACCTCATGTAGTACACTTTACGGACCGACTTACCTAGTGTTCAACCTTAGTTATAAAGGTTGTCTTAATAGTTACTGGAGTCCATACACCTGCTACGGTGAGATTACCGTCTTTCACTTCTCCTTTATCTCGGAGAATTACTCCCACTTTCTCCTCACACTTTTTCGACCGAACGTTCAGTTGTACTTATTTTGATTCTAATACCATATACTAGGGTAGTGAAGGACCGTTTATCTTTTCCTTTTCACTTTCGTCATTGTCTAAAATAAAAGAACTCAAGGTTTTAGTTACGTCTGTCACTGACATCCATACTTTAATTCTGTGTACGAGGAACCATCTTTTCCATAGTAGTGTTTCGATCACACAATTTTTCGTCTACAATGTAACGACTGTTTCCAGGTATATCAGTTTCGAGAGCCAAAAGGTATTAGCACATAGGTACACTCTCAACCTCGTATTTCTTCCGACTCCCTGTCTCTTGAATACGAAACCCTAACACCAGACTTCTTCTTAAAACTCTCAGTGAACCTATCGTTCCTATAGTTCGGTCTGTTAGGATTTCTTTTAGTTAGGACTTATAAGTAACCTTCCTAACAATGACCGGTTATGAAACCAGTGGACTACACTTCTCGACAGAGGAACCTTTTCTGGGACTACGACCCTTTCTGACTTCCGTTTCCTCTTCCCCCACCATCTCCTACTCTACCAATTTATGGAAGTGACTGATTTACCTGTACTTAAACTCGTTTGAGGTCCTCTGTCACCTCCTGTCTCCTCAGACCACACGATATCAAGTACTCCAACGTTTCTCGACCTGTGTTGATTCACTGACTTATTCTTGTTCTTTTTGGTTCCCTTACTCCTGTGTTAATATAAAATTTTCTTGTACCAACGGAGACGTCTGTCTACAAGATTCCAGACGATGGTCACGGAGTCGTTCAAGTAAGGTCTCAGGAGCGAGATAACGGGAGTACAGAGTCAAACGAGAGGTCTGGAAATATAAAAGGATAAAGTTCTTATTCGGACCCTACTAAGGGACCACCATGTCACTTATTCTTGGGTGGACGGTTACGTCCCCTGTGTCCAAGCTAGGGACCAGGCCCTTCTGAGGTGTACGACACCTTGTAGGTTCGGACACACGGTGTTGACGACTCACGGGTACGACGTTGATGACTTCGGTCCTATGGATCTCGGACACGAGACGTTGTTCCTTTCAGTGGTGTTACTCTTCGAGTGTGTGGTGTTACTTCACATCGGGGACGAGAGGAGTTGGTTTCTGTCGACGTATTTTCGTTGTTTCTGGCTTTCTGGTCGTGTCGGTTTTTATTCATTTGTATGTTAGGACCCTTATTGGTTGGAATAAAGAAAGAGAGAGAAAAACCAAACATTACAGTGTGACACACCGTCTACCCTAGAATCAAGGGGCTGGTCCCTTTTATTCTAATTTGGACATGGAGGACGTAACCCTCGTATATCAGACTAATTGGTGACCCAGGGGTCCCTTCAGGGAAAACAACAAAAAATCGAAAACCCCAAAAAAACGGGACGGAAAGACTAAAAGTTCAAGGAACTAGTTTGAAACTGGGATGTACTCGTTAGTTAAGGAACTAGTCTGAAACTGTGATGTACTTACAATGTAGTTGTTTGACGTTGTCCCACTTTTCTTGAAATGTAAGGTGTATGATAGGAAACGGTAGGTTGGAACTCATAGAGGTTGTGTTCTGGTCTAAGAAAGAAATCTCGTCCACCTTACAACTTCCTCCCTTTGTCTCTCTCTTATGACTCCTGACCTAGTAGTACTACCCAGACAGGTGGGTTCATGACGACTCAAGTAGAGGACCAGAGACGTCAGGGTAGACAAGTAGTGTCGAGGTGGAGGTAGTGAGTTCGGTCCACTCCTCATAAAGAGAGGACCTTTTGTCTCCTTTGGGACGTAAGTAAGGTCGAGTCACCAAGAGTTGGTCCTTGACCGAAGGGGCTCCTATAGAGTGGTTGTTACAGACCTGTGTCAAAAAAACAGTGTTGACTCCCTCCTCCACTGACGACGTGGGTCACCCATCTCCAGTCCCTACGACGCTGTGTGGGACGTTACGTGCCCAGGGGAGTGGTTGTTTCTGAACAGACCAGGTTTACAGTTGGGACGATTCAAACTCTTTCGAACGAGGTCAAGGGGACATTTTGGACTTTACGTATTAGTACGAGAAAGAAATTTCTCTTGTAGTCTAGTACAGTGGGGTAACGAATTTTGAAAAGTTGTCAAAGGGTGAGAACCATGTTCCTAATTTTTGTTTCTTTTTTTTNTTGTTTGACGTTGTCCCACTTTTCTTGAAATGTAAGGTGTATGATAGGAAACGGTAGGTTGGAACTCATAGAGGTTGTGTTCTGGTCTAAGAAAGAAATCTCGTCCACCTTACAACTTCCTCCCTTTGTCTCTCTCTTATGACTCCTGACCTAGTAGTACTACCCAGACAGGTGGGTTCATGACGACTCAAGTAGAGGACCAGAGACGTCAGGGTAGACAAGTAGTGTCGAGGTGGAGGTAGTGAGTTCGGTCCACTCCTCATAAAGAGAGGACCTTTTGTCTCCTTTGGGACGTAAGTAAGGTCGAGTCACCAAGAGTTGGTCCTTGACCGAAGGGGCTCCTATAGAGTGGTTGTTACAGACCTGTGTCAAAAAAACAGTGTTGACTCCCTCCTCCACTGACGACGTGGGTCACCCATCTCCAGTCCCTACGACGTTGTGTGGGACGTTACGTGTCCAGGGGAGTAGTTGTTTCTGAACAGACCAGGTTTACAGTTGGGACGATTCAAACTCTTTCGAACGAGGTCAAGGGGACATTTTGGACTTTACGTATTAGTACGAGAAAGAAATTTCTCTTGTAGTCTAGTACAGTGGGGTAACGAATTTTGAAAAGTTGTCAAAGGGTGAGAACCATGTTCCTAATTTTTGTTTCTTTTTTTTGAGGAATCGAGGAACTTGAACGTATTGGACTGTGAGTGGAGGGGAGAAAAGAATATAATGAACGTCATTGGTTGGATTGGAATAAAGACAAAAAGATCTTTCGCAGTATGAAGGAAGATGGAGTATCTATGTACAATAAGAGAGAATATTCAGTTAAAGGTGGGAGAAGGGTCGGAGAGGGGGTAAAGGGACGAGTGACTACGGAAGAGTAGTAAATCCTCTGGAGTCGAACCTCCACTGAGGTAGTGTCTGAGGGAGGGACTGGTGGCTCGACAGTCTTCGGACTCCTCTCTCCGGTATATCCTTCTCTTTGGTCCGGTGGGGTCCAGGAGGTCGGTAGGGTCGAGTCGGGTGTCACCTTCACTCCGGGTAGACCTGTGGGTCACGGGCATAAGGGGACCGACACCCGTCCAGACACTCACTCGGGTCCTCCGATCGTTATCGGAACGGAGTAGTCTGGAGTGTTGACATGACTTATTACTTATTCACTGGTGACGAAATCCGACGAATACAGAGTCGACCAACTACATGACTGTCTGTCGTCTAAGTAAGAGGGACTACATGGATTGACGTCATTCCTCTCGAGGGACGATGACACCCCTTAAAGGGGGATTGGAGGACGAGCCAGGGGAAGGGTCCTGACGACTATGACACCCCTTAAGAGGGGAATGGAGGACGAGACAACACGAGTGACCTGACGAGAATCCTGGACTCAAAGACTCAGTGTCAGGTGAACTGACCTACTGTGAGAGAGACGTCATCCAGTCACTCACCTCTACCCCTCTGACAAGGGGAAAGGGTAGAGTGGTTGGACAGGGTAGGCGGAGGGACCTTGACGTAGGACGTGACCCGTCCCTACCAGAGTCAATTGAGTTCTTGATCATATACAAATTTTCGCATCCGTAGATGAAGTCATTCGTCCCTGTATCGATTTCAAAAAGGTTATCAGAAAGAGGTATAAGATTTCCCTTTCAGTGAATTTCTTGACTCGGAAGTCCGAAGGGAACACCGAGTCTACCATTTCTTAGATGGACGATACACCCTCTGGGTCCAAACTAGGGATTCGATCCTTCGAAGGGACTTCTTCCTTTACCGTTGGGTGAGGTCATAAGAACAGATCTTTTAAGGTACTTGTCTCCTCGGACCGTCCGATGTCATGAACCCAGTGTTTCTCAACCTGTACTGACTTGTTGATGTCAAAGAAAGAAAACCCCTTTTAGGGGTCTCGTTGTAGTAGGGAGAACTTGGACAATAAAATTAACTCCCGGGGGAAGACGAGAGAAGTGCACTTAGACATGGACGGAGGACTTCCTCTATGTAGGAGTATCCTTTTAGAGTAGGAATACTTCCAGAGTTGTGAACTCAGTCCGAGGTAAGGGACTGATCAGTGATTTAGAGCTCAAATTTAGGAGTCTAATCGTACTGTCCCATAAAGGACCCCGAGTCCAGTCCTTCTCACCCCTTCAGACTTCCTCTTTTGTGAGACTATGAGAACTGAAGACCCAGATCACACTCGGACCCAGAGGGTCTGTTACCTAAAGAGAGTTCTTAGGGTGAGACTCTCCAAGAGCTCAAAGACCAAGAAATACAGAAATTGGACTATCTTGACCGTCCAGATGTTCAGAGTGGACCGAAGATAGTCCTCCCCTCCGTCTACAAAGGTTCTCATTTGTAGTGAAAATTTCCCTTACTACGTCTGATGTACCCATAATTCATTCTTAAAAGATTTGATTAGACGACGAAGAGGGAATTGATCCAGAGAACCTCTTAGTCTAAGAGAATAACCCGTCAGACCAACCTAAAGAAGGTTCTTCGTAGGAAACGGTCCACACCGAACAAGGCTATCTTGAACGAGACCTCGTGTACGAGAGGGGACTTTCGGGAGGTGCCCCGACGACGAACACCAAGTACACTCGTCTCTCCCCGCCCCAAGAGCGACCCACCCGAGTCGACACATCGACACACGGGTCTAGCGTCCCGGTCCACGTAGTAAAGACGTGTGCCAGGCGACTGGTGGTAGTTCTTAGTGTCGTGGGACTCGTCGCAGAAAGGTACACCGGGAGCCTCGACTCCACAGTGGTATCGGTAAAGAGGGGTCCTTGAGACCAGATTTCCTGACCCTTACACTCCGGAGACGTCCTCCACTAGACACTCGTTCACTTTCAGTTGAGTCGTGTTTCCCTTTCTTTTTTCCAATTTAAAACACTGGGTCTAGGAGGAAAAACAACAAATCAACGAGTCAGCACAGGTTGAGAAAACACTCGGGTATTTGACATCGGATGGTACGAGAAGACAGGAACCCTAAAAGACTTGTTCTTATGACCTCACCCAACGGTAAAGGAAGAAGTCCCATTGAAGGACTTGTCCCTAGTTTGGGGATATAGGACACAGAGGACGTAACCATCCGTCCATGAAATGTGACTCGGTGGACCCTTCTGGGTCTAAGATGAAAATGGGGGTCTCTTAACAACTACCCGAAAAGATCACTGACGAAATAGTCGCGGGTCGGAGGACCTTATAATTCCCGTGACGGAGTGGAAATTACTGAGGAAGGAAACAAAGGACACCACTAGTGGGACTACTTTTCTTTCTTTAGTTAAACAAAGGATTTGGACTTCTTTCCATCAGTATATTAGTTAAAACAAACAAAACATCGAAAAAATGGGTATTTCATTGAGGGAGAACGTCCCCGAACTACAACGAGGACTTTACTCACCTTCAGGAACCACGGGTAATAAACTGTTTCTGTTGATCATGACAAATTTATCCCTTCCCTTCCCGGATGCGTAGTCCCACGTTCTCTTGATCCAGACTCGAGGACTCTTTCCCCGATTCTACCGGAGAAATGATACGTTTGGCACATAGATACGAGTGTCGGAACAGATTGAGTTACTTTGATAGTCGGTACGTCACATCCCTTTGGGTTCTGTCTACCCAGTACGACCTCTGAAGACTGTTTTACACCAGGTGACCTCTTCCCTTACCGTTTGGTGAAGTCATAAGAAGGGAACTTATGTACTCGGGGTACATGTCATACTTTTACGTTTTTCCATTCTGTGATTTTTAACTTGAGGGGTCCAGTCATCCACGGGTCATACGATGACCTCTAGTCACCTCTTTATTGAGGTCTTGCTTACTTCTCTACCGCGGTTTCACTTTTGTTGTGGGTCAACACCTATACTGACCACTACCTTCGTTCCAGACTACGACAGTTGTCGTTATAACGTATCCTAGGACCTTACAATTGAGACACTTAGTTCCGTTTAACCTTCACCAGTTTGTCCTCTACCGTTCTTACTTGTAGTTGTAAAATCCTTAGTCGTTTGATTATACCTGACGTTAGGACGATTCAGCGAAGTCAGCACAGACTGAGACACGCTGGGGCACCTGACGTCGGGTGGTCCAAGGAGGCAGGTACCCTAAGAGGTCCGTTCTCATGCCCTCACCCAACGTTACCCACTTAAATTGTCTACTGGTAATATAGATGATAACACCCGTTCTTAGGGAATCTTCTTTACCTCATCGGTAGTATCAGTTGTTTTCTCAGGTTTAACTTCACGAACCTACGTTAGAGTTTTTGTTGTCTCACTAGAGAAAAGCAAAGGTTCCGTTCGGTAAGTTATAGTGTCATTAGGTTCGGATACGGACCGGTCATTACGACTTCTTCGACTTCAACTTACCAAGATCCTTCTGGATGTTCTGAAAGATCTTGATTGTGGTTTTTTTTTTTTTCTACAGCAAAAGTAAAATCCCCTGTTCTTACACTTTCATCCTTCAGTTCTTTGTGGACCTCAATGTCCGTTAAAACCGGAACCTCATGTCTTACTTCGTCCCGTTTACGATTATCTGAAAACGGTTCTTTTGTGTGACCAGTATCGTTTGTGGGAGAAGGTTGTTGTGTCCTCTTCTGTGATACGTACCTGTAGTGGTCCACCAGTTGTGGTTTTAAGGTAACTAATATAAGAAACGTCCGTTTCTACCTCTTCGAGATATGTCATTCTTTTTTGTTCTGGCCCTCGACTGACACCGAGTCTATTACTTGAGGACTACCCTTTTAAGTCAGAATTTAACTTCTTTCATCCCTTTTGTTGATCTAGTAACTCCATACTGGATTTAGTATAGGGAATGCTAATATGACACCTTTACTCTTTATCTAAATTCCTGATCTAAACTATCTCACCGTCTACTCGATACCTACCTCCAAGCCCTTTAACATGTCCTCTGTCCCAAGTTCTGGTAGCGGTTCTTTTTATTTACGTTTTACTGATAGACTCCTCCGACGTGTTTATGGACACTTTACTTCTCTTCACTTTTCGTTTCCTCTTTTCCTTTCTATATGGGTAAACTTACGTCTCAAGGTTTCTTATTGTTTCTCTCTATTCTTTCGGAGTAATCACTAGATACGTTTCTTTATGTCCTTTTGTCATTTTACCCTTTCTGATCTCTAGAGAAGTTCTTTATTTCCCTTGTAAAGTATGTTCCTACTCATGTTATTTCCTGTCTTTACCTACCTGGATTGTCTTCGTCTGCTATAATTTTTGTCCACCGTTCTTATGTGTCTTCTTGACATGTTTTTTCTAGAAGTGTTGGGTCTATTAGTACTACCACATTAATGAGTGGATCTCGGTCTGTAGGACCTTACACTTCAGTTCACCCAGAATCCTCGTAGTGATGCTTGTTTCGATTACCTCCACTACCTTAAGATCTACTCGATAAAGTTTAGGATTTTCTACTACGACACTTTCACGACGTGAGTTGTACGGTCGTTTAAACCTTTTGAGTCGTCACCGGTGTCCTGACCTTTTCCAGTCAAAAGTAAGGTCAAGGTTTCTTTCCGTTACGGTTTCTTACGAGTTTGGTACCGTCTTGACGTGAGTAGAGTGTGTGATCATTTAATTACGAGTTTTAAGAGGTTCTGTCCGAAGTTGCTATACACTCGACACTTGAAGGTCTACAAGTTCGAACAAAATCTTTTCCATCTCCTTGGTCTCTAGTTTAACGACTGTAGGTGACCTAGTAGTTTTTTCGTTCTCTCAAGGTCTTTTTGTAAATAAAGACGAACTAACTGATACGGTTTCGGAAACTGACACACCTAGTGTTATTTGACACCCTTTGAGACTTTCTCTTCCCTTATGGTCTGGTGGACTGGACGGAGAACTCTTTGGACATACGTCTAGTCCTTCGTTGTCAATCTTCACCTGTGCCTTGTTGTCTGACCAAGGTTTATCCTTTTCCTCATGCAGTTCCGATATATAACAGTAGGACGAATAAATTGAAGATACGTCTCACGTAGTACTATTTGCGATCCGACCTTCTTCGTGTTCGACCTTAGTTCTAAGGGCCCTCTTTATAGTTATTGACGTCTATACGTCCATTGTGGTGGGAATGCCGTCTTTCACTTCTTCTTGATTTCTCGGAGAACTACTTTCACTTTCTCCTCTCACTTTTTCAACAGAATTTCGAGTTTTAAGTCTTTTGATTCTAGTACCGTGGGTCAGGGTAGTGAAGTTCCGTTTATCTACCCCTTTGTCACCGGTTCAAATAAAACCCCCCAATGTTTTAGTGGCGTCTACCACTGACATCGGGACTTTAATTTTCTGTGAATGAGGAGCACTTTTTTAAATACTGCTTGGACGACGACGACGACGATTCAGTGAAGTCAGCACAGACTGAGAGACACTGGGGTATCTACCGTCGGGTGGTCCGAGGGGGTAGGGACACTAAAAGATCCATTCTTGTGACCTCACCCAAAGGTAAAGGAAGAGGTTACGTACTTTCACTTTTCACTTTCCCTTCATCGAATCAGTACAGGCTGAGAAGCGCTGGGGTACCTGACGTCGGGTGGTCCGAGGAGGTAGTTACCCTAAAAGGTCCGTTCTCAGGACCTCACCCCACGGTAGCGGAAGAGGTACTGGTTGGATCTGTCGTATAAATTTTAATCTCTGTAATAAACCAGGTGTTTCTAGGTAGATCAGTTCCGATACTAAAAAGGTCATCAGTACATACCTACACTCTCAACCTGACATTGTGGTTTCTTGACTACGAAAACTTGATACTACAACGTCTTCTGAGAACTCTCAGGGAACCTGACGTTCCTCTAGGTTGGTTACGTAGAATTTCCTTTAGTGAGGACTTATACGTAACTTTCCTGACTAGAACTTCGACCTCTTCCACAGTTGTCTCCTACTCTACCAATATACCGTAGTGACTGAGGTACCTATACTCAAACTCATTTGAGGTCCTAAACCACTACCTGTTCCTTCGGACCGTATGTTGTCAGGTACCCCAGTGTTTCTAAGCTTGTGCTGACTCGTTGACTTGACTTGACTTACGAAAACTCTATCCTTCCTCCCCCGTGTCAACAAATGTCTTATTCCTCCCCCGTGTCTATAATTCTTTTTGTCTTAGGGTGTTTTTGACAGACTTTGGTCGATGTTAGTTTTACCATAACTCGTTCCAAACTAGTGACTGGAGATTTAGTAAAGTGGAAGTAGTAATGTGATTTTTAGTGAGGGGAGTGTAGCACTGTCCGTGGTACTATCAGGTTCCGACTGGTATTTTTCGGATCTTCACACGCCACCAAGTCAAGGACTTTTAGGTAGAGAAGGGGTCTTATCGTTTCTATAAGGAGGATGAGAGATAGGACGTTTTAATGGGTAGGGTATTTTTGAGTGTTGGGGTGTGAAACCCCCGTGGGAACGGAATACTCTCCCAGATGTAAGACGGATATCTCACAAACAGAGGGGCTCATTCAGGTAAAAGTGAGATGAAGTCGAACGAAAAACTAAGAAGGACATTTTCGATTCCTAGGAGTGACCCGTCGACCAGGGAACCGAGGGTCCTGTCCCATAAAGTAAAAGGACGTGGTGAACATTGGATCTCCTACTTCTTATCCCTAATATCTATATTGGACTAATATTTCATCAACTGGATGTAAATTCTTCTCAAGAATAAATAACAGGATCACAGAGGATTTGAAATCGTTCAGACTAAAGAAGAAAGTGTCGTCTAAAAATTTTAAACAAAACAAAATTTTTAGTCGAGACAATATCCTAAAACCCCGAAGGGACTATCGAGTCAACCATTCTTTAACCAGACCTTACGTCCTCTGGGTGAAAACTAAGGACCCAGTCCTTCTAGACGACCTCTTCCCTATCCGATGGGTGAGGTAATAAGAAAATGAACGAAGTGTCGACCATCTCTTAGGTGGTCATTATGCCCTCTGGACCCAATCTAAGGACCCAACCCTTCTAGGACACTTCTTCCCTTTCCGATGGTCGAGGTGTTAAGACCGTAACCTCTTAAGGTACCTGATATGTCGGGTACCCCCTGACTCTCTGAAAGTGAAGCGAAGTGAAGTCAAGTAAGTGAGTCGGTACAGGCTTAGAAACGTTGGGGTACTTGACGTCGTGTGATCCGGAGGGACAGGTAACGGTTGAGGACCTCAAACGGGTTTGAGTATAGGTAACTCAACCACTACGGTAGGTTGGTAGAGTAAGAGACGTCAGGACAAGAGGAGAGAGGGAGTTAGAAAAGGTCGTAGTCCCAGAAAAGTTTACTCAGTAGAGAAGTGTAGGTCACCGGTTTCAAAACCTCAAAGTCGAAGTTGTAGTCAGGAAGGTCACTTGTGGGTCCTGACTAGAGGAAATCCTACCTGACCAACCTAGAAGAACGTCAGGTTCCCTGAGAGTTCTCAGAAGAGGTTGTGGTGTCAAGTTTTCGTAGTTAAGAAGCCGTAAGTCGAAAGAAATATCAGGTTGAGAGTGTAGGTATGTACTGATGACCTTTTTGGTATCGGAACTAACCACCGAGAAACAACTGTTTCATTACAGAGACGAAAACTTAGACGACAGATCCAACCAGTATTGAAAGGAAGGTACCTCATTCGCAGAAAATTAAAGTACCGACATTAGTGGTAGACTACACTAAAGCCTCGGTTATTTATTTATTTATTTATTTATTTATTTATTTATTTATTTCAGTCGGCGACAAAGGTGACAAAGGTGTAGATAAACAGTACTTCACTACCCTGGTCTACGGTACTAGAAGTAAAAGACTTACAACTCGAAATTCGGTTGAAGAAGTGAGAGAAGAAAGTGAAAGTAGTTCTCCAAGAAATCAAAAAGAAGTGAAAGACGGTATTCCCACGACAGTAGACGTATAGACTCCAATAACTATAAAGAGGGTCGTTAGAACTAAGGTCGAACACGAAGAAGGTCGGATCGCAAAAAGTACTACATGAGACGTATATTCAATGAGTTCGTCCTACTGTTACATATCAGAACTACATGAGGACAAGGATAAACCTTGGTCAGACAACAAGGTAAAGACCAAGATTGACAACGAAGGACTAGACGTATGTCCAAAGAGTTCTACGTCCAGTCCACCAGACCATAAGGTAAGAGAAAGTCTCAAAGGGTGTCAAATGACACTAGGTGTGTCAGTTTCCGAAACCGTATCAGTTAGTTCGTCTTAATCTACAAAAGGACCTTGAGAGAACGAAAATGGTACTAGGTCTTCTACAACCGTTAAACTGGAGACCAAGGAGACGGAAAAGATTTTGTTCAAACTTGTAGACCTTCAAGTACCAAGTACATAACGACTTCGGACCGGACGTCTTAAAACTCGTAAAAAATGATAACACACTCTACTTACGTAAACACACCATCAAACTTGTAAGAAACCGTAACGGAAAGAAACCCTGACCTTACTTTTGACTGGAAAACGACCGTACAACTCACGTCGTGAAAGTGTTGTAGTAGAAAATCCTAAACTTTATCGAGTTGACCTTAAAGTAGTGAAGGTAATCGAAACAAGTATCACTACGAAGGATTCTGGGTGAACTGAAGTGTAAGGTCCTACAGACCGAAATCCACTCACTAGTGAGGTAACATTAATAGACCCAACACTTCTAGAAAAAACATGTCAAGAAGACACATAAGAACGATGGAGAAGAATTATAGAAGACGAAGACAATCAATTTACAAGGGAACCATAGAGATTAAAAGAACTATTATAGAGATCAGAAAGGGTAAGTTAACAAAAGGAGATAAAGGAACGTAACTAACGACTCCCTCCGAAAGAATAGAGAGAAACGATAAGAAACCTTGAGACGTAAGTTTACCCATATAGAAAGTAAAAGAGGAAACGAAAAGTGAAGAGAAGTAAAGTGTCGATAAACATTCCGGAGGACTCTGTCGGTAAAACGGAAGAATTTTTTTGAAATTAACCTATGATTAATGAGATGTTATAACGTCACAAAAAGATCCACTACAAGAGCTAGGGACAGAGGACATGTTACAGTACTTGGAGACAAGAATCCAGTACACGGGACAGATAGTCTAGATCCGGGAATTTAGATAAAGAGTGAAGGTGACATATTAGTATTCCCTAAACTAGATCCAGTATGGACTTACCAGATCACCAAAAGGGGTGAAAGAAGTTAAATTCAGACTTAAACCGTTATTCCACAAGTACCAGACTCGGTGTCAGACGAGGACCAGAACAAAAACGACTGACATATCTTGAAGAGGTAAATTTCCTTCTTACATTGACCAAGAGTAGACGAGGGGTCAACCTTCCGTGTATAAAGTAGAGGGAGATACCGTAAGAGAGTAGGACCGAGACCTGAGGTATTCGGACGACGGAGGAAGAAAGACTTAAAAGGTCTGGGGTTCACCCTTTAGTCCCAAAAGATGAAGTGAACATTATGTCCAAATACCGTACCCTCAGAGGAGATGTCTCGACTATTGAGACGACCGAAGATCGTTCTCTTTTCCGTACTCGGTATGAACTTCCCTAAAGATAGTATAGGACACAGGGGGGATGAAACCCCTACCACCAGTGACCCCTGTCCGTAGAGGTCGAGAGACGGAGAGTAAGGGTCTGGAAACAAGTGGAAACTGAACCCAAAACTAGAGAGAAGACACCTCCTTTAGTACCAACCGAC
>SJYO01013399.1:253655-280000 GCA_006410555.1 Capra ibex | reverse complement strand
TTACATGTTCACTGTAGAAAGATTAAATTTATAGAAAATTTACATAAGCTAAAAGAAGGAGGATAAAATGTATAATTTATATCACCTGGTGAGTGCTATTACATTTTTGGTGTATCTTATAGAATATTAATAAATAACTGTATATACCACATGTGCAAAATGGATTATATTGAACTCCTCTACCTGTTTTTATACAACTTTTCATGTTAAAAAATACACCTACAATATCAGTTTTAGTGCCTGAAGCACATTTCATTGTATGGGTAGGCTGTAATTTACTTAATCAGTCCCTTACTTTCAGATACCTAGTTTGTTTCCAGATTTAAAAAATAATAATACTAAAACACTCCTACAGCTAACTTTTGCCATAAACCAGCCTCAGTTTTTGGATCCTTCATAAATGTCTACTGCTTTTATAGTACTCATTTTAAATTTGTTGATGTTTTCAAGTAGTTCATAAATTTTGAGATTCAATATATATTTTTACCATAAGCAAGTGTTTTAGCTTTCCTTGCAAAGAGAACACTCAGTGCATACTTAGTCTTGATTAAACCCCGTGGTCTTGCTCCTGGGTATCCTGGACCTGAGTAGTAATGCTTTATATATAAAAGAAGATACTCAGACACTTGTGCTCTTTATTGCTTGAACCCACCAGTTCTAACTAATGGCCTTCTATAATGGTATAGGAGGTTTCAGCACAACTCATGACACAATTTTACCTGTATCTGCTGCAGGTAAAGGAAAATGAGAGAGAAAGAGGGACTAGTTAGTAGTGGGCTCCACTGCTTCCAGCTTGAGAGATCTGAACCTCTCATAGGTGGTCAGCTCAGTTCAGTTGCTCAGTTGTGTCTGACTCTCTGTGACCCTGTGGACTGCTGCACGCCAGGCTTCCCTGTCCATCGCCAACTCCTGAAGGTGGCTTGAACTCATGTCCATTGAGTCAGTGAGCCATCCAACCATCTCATCCTCTGTCATCCCCTCCTCTTCCTGCCTTCAATCTTTCTCAGCATCAGAGTCTTTTCCAAGGAGTCAGTTCTTTGCATCAGGTGGCCAAAGTATTGGAGTTTCACCTTAGCATCAGCCCTCCCAATGAATATTCAGGCTGATTTCCTTTAGGATGGACTGGTTTTATCTCCTTGCAGTCCAAGGGACTCTCAAGAGTCTTCTCCAATACCACAGTTCAAAGGCGTCAATTCTTTGGTGCTCAGCTTTTCTTATAGTCCAGCTCTCACATCCATACATGACTATTAGAAAAACCATAGCTTGGATTAGATGGATCTTTTAAATAATGTCGTCTAGGTTGGTCCTATCTTTTCTTCCAAGGAGCAAGCATCTTTTAATTTCATGGCTGCCGTCACCATCTGTAGTGATTTTGGAGCCCCCCAAATAAAGTCTGTCACTGTTTCCATTGTTTCCCCACCTATTTGCCAGGAAGTGATGGGACCAATGCCATGATCTTAGTTTTCTGAATGTTGAGTTTTAAGCCAACTTTTTCACTCTCCTGTTTCACTTTCATCCACAGGTGGTAGCTCTCCGCTAATGGTCAAGGCTCCTGTGACTCTCTCCAAGTATCTGCCCTTATCTGTTATGATAAAGAAGCTTCTCTTATGACAGCATGGGGCTTTGACTGATAATTAGGAAAGATGTTCTTGATGTTTTTTTTTTCTTTAAATTTAATGCATGTATATGGAAATGGCAGCCCACTCCAGTATTCTTGCCTAGGAAATCCCAGCAATCCCATGGACAGAGGAACCTGGTGGGCTACAGTCCAAAGGGTTGCAAAGAGTTGGACATAACTGAGCAACTAAGCACACAAGCACATATTCAATGTATATAATACCAAGCCCTCAAAACTTTAAATTTTCCTAGCCTGTGTCAGGGAGGGAAAACTTTCTTCTATCCTTTTAGGTGCTGTGTATAAGCCTGAGAATTAAACTCACAGAAGACAGACTAATAGGAGAAAAGGAGACATGAATGCAAAAGTCCTCTTAAGGAGAATGAAGACCTGAAGAAACCAGTCGGACCAAGAGCTTACATATTTGGTTTCGGAAATAAAGAACTGATAAATATGTGAGAAAATGACAAGGCAGAGGGATGGGACAGTAAGCTGTGTAAGCTAGTTAAAAAGGAAGATAAGGGTTAATTTAGTAGGTTTTTCGGATGGATTCATTTCAGCATCAACTCTCAGTTTCAGGTTATAAGAATGTTCTTCTTCTCCTGGTACTAGGAGGGCCCCTTCTCCTGGGAAATTTAATGAGATGCTTTTAAGAAGAAAATGGGAAGGCTAGAGAGCGTTTTCTGAATCTGCTCTTTCTTAGGTGCTTTTAGCTCAAAATAATCAGAACTATGGATGGAGGTTCATGACATTGTACAGGAGGCAGGGATCAAGACCATTCCCAAGAAAAAGAAATTCAAAAAGGCCAAATGGTTGTCTGAGGAGGCCACAGATAGCTGTGAATACAGTGCAATCCCTATCAAGCTACCAATTATATTTATCAGAGAACTAAAACAAATAATTTCACAATTTGTATGGAAATACAAAAAACCTCAAATAGCCAAGGCAATCCTGAGAAAGAAGAATGGAACTGGGAGGAATCAACCTGCCTGACTTCAGACTATGCTACAAAGCCACAGTCATCAAGACAGTATGGTGCTGGCACAAAGACAGAAATATAGATCAATGGAACAAAATAGAAATCCCAGAGATAAATCCATGCACCTATGGACACCTTATCTTTGACAAAGGAGGCCAGAATATACAATGGAGAAAAGACAATCTCTTTAACAAGTGGTGCTGGGAAAATTGGTCAACCACTTGTAAAAGAATGAAACTAGAACACTTTCAAACACCATACACACAAAAAAATCAAAATGGATTAAAGATCTAAATGTAAGACCAGAAACTATAAGACTCCTAGAGGAACACATAGGCAGAACACTCTCTGACATAAATCATAGCAGGACCCTCTATGACCTACCTCCCAGAAAAATGGAAATAAAAGCAAAAATAAACAAATGCGACCTAATTAAACTTAAAATCTTTTGCACAATGAAGGGAACTATAAACAAGGTGAAAAGACAGCCTTCAGAATGGGAGAAAATAATAGCAAATGAAGCAACTGACAGAGAATTAATCCTCAAAATATACAAGTAGCTCCTGCAGCTCAATTCCAGAAAAATAAACGACCAAATAAAAAAATGGGCCAAAGAACTAAACAGAGATTACTCCAAAGAAGACATACAAATGGGTAACAAACACAAGAAAAGATGCTCAATATCACGCATTATCAGAGAATGCAAATCAAAACTGCAATGAGGTACCATCTTACGCCGGTCAGAATGGCTGCTATGAAAAAGTCTACAAACATTAAATGGTGGAGAGGATGCGGAGAAAAGGAAAGAGTCTTACACCGTTGGTGGGAATGCAAACTCGTATAGCCACTATGGAGAACAGTGTGGAGATTCCTTTAAAAACTGTAAATAGAACTGCCATCAGTTCAGATCAGTTCAGTTCAGTCGCTCAGTCGTGTCAACTCTTTGCGACCCCGTGAATTGCAGCACACCAAGCCTCCCTGTCCGTCACCATCTCCCGGAGTTCACTCAGACTCACGTCCATCGAGTCTGTGATGCCATCCAGCCATCTCATCCTTGGTCGTCCCCTTCTTCTCCTGCCCCCAATCCCTCCCAGCATCAGAGTCTTTTCCAATGAGTCACCTCTTCGCATGAGGTGGCCAAAGTACTGGAGCTTCAGCTTTAGCATCATTCCTTCCAAAGAAATCCCAGAGTTGATCTCCTTCAGAATGGACTGGTTGGATCTCCTTGCAGTCCAAGGGACTCTCAAGAGTCTTCTCCAACCCCACAGTTCAAAAGCATCAATTCTTCAGTGCTCAGCCTTCTTCACAGTCCAACTCCAAGTCTATGCCCCAACCAGTAATGCTGAAGAAACTGAAGTTGAACGGTTTTATGAAGACCTACAAGACCTTTTAGAACTAACACCCAAAAAAGATGTCCTTTTCATTATAGGGGACTGGAATGCAAAAGTAGGAAGTCAAGAGACACCTGGAGTAACAGGCAAATTTGGCCTTGGAATGCGGAATGAAGCAGGGCAGAGACAATAGAGTTTTGCCAAGAAAATGCAGTGGTCATAGCAAACACCCTCTTCCAACAACACAAGAGAAGACTCTACACATGGACATCACCAGATGGTCAATACCAAAATCAGAGTGATTATATTCTTTGCAGCCAAAGATGGAGAAGCTCTATACAGTCAACAAAAACAAGACCGGGAGCTGACTGTGGCTCAGATCATGAACTCCTTATTATCAAATTCAGACTCAAATGGAAGGAAGTAGGGAAAACCGCTAGACCATTCAGGTATGACCTAAATCAAATCCCTTATGATTATACAGTGGAAGTGAGAAATAGATTTAAGGGGCTAGATCTGATAGATAGAGTGCCTGATGAGCTATGGACTGAGATTCGTGACATTGTACAGGAGACAGGGATCAAGACCATCCCCAAGGAAAAGAAATGCAAAAAAGCAAAATGGCTGTCTGCGGAGGCCTTACAAATAGCTGTGAACAGAAGAGAGGCGAAAAGCAAAGGAGAAAAGGAAAGAATTAAGCATCTGAATACAGAGTTCCAAAGAACAGCAAGAAGAGATAAGAGAGCCTTCTTCGGCGATCAATGCAAAGAAATAGAGGAAAAAAACAGAATGGGAAAGACTAGAGATCTCTTTAAGAAAATTAGAAATACCAAGGGAACATTTCATGCAAAGGTGGGCTCGATAAAGGACAGAAATGGTATGGACCTAACAGAAGCAGAAGATATTAAGAAGAGGTGGCAAGAATACACAGAAGAACTGTACAAAAAAGATCTTAACGACCCAGATAATCATGATGATGTGATCACTAATCTAGAACCAGACATCTTGGAATGTGAAGTCAAGTGGGCCTTAGAAAGCATCACTACAAACAAAGCTAGTGGAGATGATGGAATTCCAGTTGAGCTGTTTCAAATCCTGAAAGATGATGCTGTGAAAGTGCTGCACTCAATATCCCAGCAAATTTGGAAAACTCAGAACTGCCATAGGGCCCAGCAATTCCACTGCTGGGCATACACACTGAGGAAACCAGAATTGAAAGAGACACGTGTACCCCAGTGTCCATTGCAGCACTGTTTACAATAGCTAGGACATGGAATCAACCTAGATGTCCATTGGCAGACGAATGGATAAGAAATCTGTGGTACATATATACAATGAAATATTACTCACCTATTAAAAAGAATGCATTTGAATCAGTTCTAATGAGGTGGATGAAACTGGAGCCTATTATACAGAGAGAAGTAAGTCAGAAAGAAAAACGCCAATACAACATATTAATGGATATATATGGAATTTAGAAAGATAGTAATGATGACCCTATATGTGAGACAGCAAGAAAGACACAGATATAAAGAACAGACTTTTGGACTCTGTGGGAGAAGACGAGGGTGGGATGATTTGAGAGAATAGCATTGAAACACGTACATTACCATATGTAAAATAAATTGCCAGTTCAGGTTCAATTCGTGAGACAGGGTGCTCAGGGCCAGTGCACTGGGATGACCCTGAGGGATGGGATGGGGAGGAGTGTGGGAGGGGGGTTCAGGATGGGGAACACATGTACACCCATGGCTGATTCATGTCAATATATAGCAAAAACCACTACAGTATTGTAAAGTAATTAGCCTCCAGTTAAAATAAATAAATAAATTTAAAACAAAACAAATAGCTGTGAATAGAAGAGAAGTGAAAGGCAAAGGAGAAAAGGAAAGATATACCCATTTGAATGCAGGGTTCCAACAAATAGCAGGGAGAGATAAGAAAGCCTTCCTCAGTGATCAATGCAAAGAAATAGAGGAAAACAATAGAATGTGAAAGTCTAGAGATCTCTTCAAGAAAAGGAGAGATACCAAGGGAACATTTCATGAAAAGATGGGTACAATAAAGGACAGAAATGGTATGGACCTAACAGAAGCAGAAGATATTAAGAAGAGGTGGCAAGAAGACACAAAAGAACTATACAGAATTGACCCAGATAATCACTATGGTGTGATCACCAACCTAGAGCCAGACATTCCGGAACACAAAGACAAGTGGGCCTTAGGAAGCATTGAATTCCAGTTGAGCTCTTTCAAATCCTAAAAGATAATGCTATGAAAGTGTAGCACTCCATATGCCAGTAAATTTGGAAAACTCAGCAGTGGCCACAGGGCTGGAAAAGGTCAGATTTCATTCCAATCCCAAAGAAAGGCAATGCCAAAGAATGCTCAAACTACCGCACAATTGCACTCATCTCAAATGCTAGTAAAGTAATGCTCAAAATTCTCCACACCAGGCTTCAACTGTTCACGAACTGAGATCTTCCAGATGTTCAAGCTAGTGTTAGAAAAGGCAGAGGAACCAGAGATCAAATTGCCAACATCCACTGGATCATGGAAAAAGCAAGAGAGTTCCAGAAAACATCTATTTCTGCTTTGTTGACTATGCCAAAGCCTTTGACTGTGTGGATCACAACGAATTGTGGAAAATTCTGAAAGAGATGGAAATACCAGACCACCTGACCTGCCTCTTGAGAAATTTGTATGCAAGTCAGGAAGCAACGGTTAGAACTGTACATGGAAGAACAGACTAGTTCCAAATTGGGAAAGGAGTATGTCAAAGCTGTATTTCTCACCCTGCTTATGTAACTTATATGCAGAGTACATCCTGTGAAATTACAGGATGGATGAAGCACAAGCTGCTTGGGAGATTGCTGGGAGAAATATCAATAACCTCCGATATGCAGATGACACCACCCTTATGGCAGAAAGCAAAGAAGAACTAAAGAGCCTCTTGATGAAAGTGAAAGAGGAGAGTGAAATACTTGGCTTAAAACTCAACATTCAGAAAACAAAGATCATGGCATCTGGTCCCATCACTTCATGGTAAATAGATGGGGAAACAGTGGAAATAGTGACAGACTTTATTTTCTTGGGCTCCAAATGACTGCAGATGGTGACTGCAGCCATGAAATTAAAAGATGCTTGCTCCTTGGAAGAAAATTTACGGCCAACCTAGATAGCATATTCAAAAGCAGAGACATTATTTGCCAACAATGGTCTGTCTAGTCAAAGCTATGGTTTTTCCAGTAGTCATGTATGGATGTGAGAGTTGGGCTGTAAGGAAAGCTGGGCACTGAAGAAGTGATGCTTTTGAACTATGATGTTGGAGAAGACTCTTGAGAGTCCCTTGGACTGCAAGGAGATCCAACCAGTCAATCCTAGGTGAAATCAGTCCTGAATATTCATTGGAAGGACTGATGCTAAGCTGAAACTCCAATACTTTAGCTATCTGACGTGAAGAACTGACTCATTTGAAAAGACCTTGATGTTGGGAAAGATTGAAGGCAGGAGGAGAAGGGGACAAAAGGCTGAAATGGCTGGATGCCATCAACAACTCAGTGAACATGAGTGAGCCAGCTTTGGGAATTGGTGATGGACAGGGAGGCCTGGTATGCTGCAGTCCATGGGGTTGCAAAGAGTCAGACATGACTGAGCAACTGAACTGAACTGAATCAGTAGGCCAAAATGGCACATTTTGGGGTGGCATGTTCTGAATCCCATTTGGTTGTTTGCACTATGAACTTTTTCCTTGCCTTCAAAAACATCATATGCTATTAGAAGCCACTGAAATAAATGACCCAAAAGTTCAGTTTTGGTCAACTGACAGTTTAATTCCCACCCCCCACCCCCAAAGTTTGTTTATAATTTAGAACCCTAAAAAACACTTCTTAAAACTAATCACTTAGAGAATCCTTTTGCTCAGTAAAGTATGGTCCTTTTAGGGGGGTTTCCAGTATAAGCTGGGGTTTCAAAGCAGTGTACTTAAGTTTTTCAAGTGGGTAAGGTACTTATTCCTAAAGATCTCATGATAAGAGGAAGGTTATCTTTGGAGCATAAATAATTATACTACCAAGCAAATACAACGGCTTAAGAGAGGTTAAGAGAGAGAAATTTAATTCATTTTGGAAATCAGATAAACTTCCTTGGGGAGACATGTGTAATGTACTTGACAACAGTGATAAAATTTCACTAGACTGGAGTGAATAAGACTCCAGTGGGTTTATGTGCGACCAAAGGCACAGAAATAGGGTGCTACCAGATGTGTTTAAAATCACTCAGTTTTTCAGAGGGCAATGGCATGATGTCACTGAGGGTAAAGCTGAAGCTTATGTATTTGATATCTGAGGCAATGGGAAGGAGGGTTGATGTTGTTGGCCTATGTTTGAAGAAGACAATGGTACCTAGAATGGACTAGACTGAGGAGGCAGGTCACAGCGGTCCAGGAGTTAGTCTTAAGGAGAACCTGAATGCAAACTTTGGCCGTAGGACTCTTTCCTGAAGAGAACCAATGGCATTGACCAAAGGACTGTCTGGGAGTGACAGCTTTCAAACCTGGGGACCAGGAGAATAACAGGGGTACTGAGGTCAGAAGGAGAGGCTGGAATGGGAAGGAAGGTAACCATCTTGAAGAAAAGCAAAAAAGGGAGATGGGAGGGAGAGGGGGAGAGCAAAAGTTGAGGAAGTGAGAGTTGGAAGAAAACAAGGGAAAACAGATATTTATCAAATAATCCCAGTTATTTAAATATAAACCCTGGAAAATTGCTATGAAGGAGAAGTACAGATGGCTGTGATAGAGTGTGACAAGAGAACTCATCTAGTCTCAGTCATGATGTCAAAGGCATCAGTGCAGAAATGAGCTGAAAGCTGAAGAGAAAATAAGTGAGCGCTGCTGGGAGAAGGCTGGAGGAAGCACAGAACAGTGTCAAGAACCCTGAGGGAGGGGTTGGCAGGAGGTGGGGCATGGCCGAACACGCACCAGCTGTTGCAGGAGCCAAAAGGATTCCACAGTAGTGGAGAACTGTTCCTTTTTTCTATCCTGGGGTAGGTTAAAAAGACAGGTTGTGGGTGTCAATGGCAGGGAGCAGCTGGTGCATGCAAAAGAAAATTGAAGATTTCAGAAATTGTCTTGCTTTATGCCAGGTTAATAGTATAAGCCAGTGATATTAACGCTAAAGACTGTTTTTTTCTTTCCTATTTTTTTTTAAACCAAAGAGTCTAAAATGTATATTTCCTGGGGACTAATATTCAGACCTGCAGTTTTCAGTAGGTGTGCCTTGTTTTAGGGAGCAAACGTATTTCTGAAGAATTGTGGCTAATTCACATTTTGGTAAATTGACTAATTTTAAACACAGCAGGGAGTATGCTTTTTAAAGGAAACCTATGGTGCATCCTTTCATAAAGTACAGAATCATTTTGGAAAACAAACGTGTTTTGTAAATCTCTCCTTTAGTAGATGGGGTGAGGGTATAACTATGCTAAGAAACACTTGTGTTTATATACACTTAGGATTTGACAATAAGCAAATAAGGTCTTTTGAAAACAAGGGCAACTTCTCTTCAAATTCTTTGGCCTGTAAATCTTTTAGTAGGAAGGCCCACCCTCTCTGTCATTGTTTTTATTTCTTGAAAATTTGTTGCTGTAATCAATCTCTGGTTTATTAAAAGTTTTTTTATTGAAGTATAGTTGAATTACAATGTGTTGATTACTGCTGTACAGCAAAGTGACTCAGTTACACACACACACACACACACACATATTCCTTTTGGTTTCATTTTAATTAGGTATCACAACTTCTTGACACTTCTAGGGAAGTATTTTCAGAAGAATGGTGCAGGTGTCTATATTTTTCAAGATATATGCTTTTCTTTCTTCATGTTCTTCTTGAGTCACTGCTCATAAAAGAAATGATGTGTCTATGGAAAGAGCCAGCATTGATCTCCTTGATTACTTATTCTCAGAGAGTTGATGTAATGGTGTTACCACAATGTGTTTCTGATGTTGTGGGATTGTGTTGTTGGGGATTCCAGGGTGACACTTTGTAGAATTACCCTGGGGATTGGCTATGCTGTTATTTTCTTCCTTTAGTGTTGGCTTCTATGTTTACTTGATGTAGAATTAATCTAAAGAAGAGAAAACATTTCCAATTGCTTGCCATCCTCTTGAGAATCACAGATTTCTAAGATCGTATGTCTAGTCTAGGGTTTGGTATGACAGATATTTATGTTTGATACAGAATAAAATACAAAATATACTTAACCTTTATTCAGTCTGCATTATAAATATATTTTACATGCTTTCAGCCATGGTAAATTATACTAATAACCTGTTATTGTAAAAATGTTGAGTATTTTCTGTCTCTTTGAGTGATTATTTATTTGCTAAAAGTATAGGATTTATTTTAACACTCTTGACAGAAGAAAAAAAAATACCTTTTAGTGAAGTGTTACTTTTCAAGTATTTTTTTTTTATATCTGTCCAAAATATAGCTATAGAGATGACACAGGAAAAATGTCTAAATAGTATAAATGATCTGGAATTGCCCCTACCCCTGTTTGATTGTAGAAAGAATATATATACTATAATATTTACTTCTAGTTGCACTAATACATTGATTTCATTATCTGTAAGCGGTTTTTCATTAAAGAAGAACAAATGAAATGTTCTATGCATTTCTGGAAAAAAAAATACCCCTTCAATTTCTTCTCCATCCATACCCATATTAGAATACATTTTCCCTGGAAACAATAGAGTGAAACACTAGCTTAAAGCTTCTGGGACATTCTAATTGATTCTTGACCTGGATGTGAAAGCTCTGAAGAATTAACACGAGAAGTTGCATTTATATTTCAGTTTAACATGCTGGCAAACTTGTACAAGCCTCTGCTCATCATCCAGTGTTCTAGATATAAGTATTTAGAATAATCTTTGATTTTTTTCTTATAGGAGGTTGAATATTGTACAGTTATTTAATTTTAATATTAAAAAATCACACCATTTATTCCTACTATTAGGAAGCCAGGATCTGAATTACTACATCTCTCTGAATCTACTTTTTAATAAATTATTTTTAATTGGAGGATAATTGCTTTACAGTGTTGTGTTGGTTTCTGCCATACATCAACATGAATCAGCCATAGGTATACACATGTCCCTGATGTTGAAGCTGAACCTCCAGTACAGATGGTTAGATAGCATCACTGACTCAATGGACATGAATCTGAGCAAACTCCAGGAGACAATGTAGGACAGGGAAGCCCAACGTGCTACAGTCCATGGGGTTGCAAAAAGTCGGACAGGACTTAGGACTGAACAACAACAACATACACATGTCGCCTCCCTCAGTAACCTCCCTCTCACCTCCCACGCTATCCCACCCCACTATGTTGTCACAGAGCACTAGGCTGAGTTCTGTGCTATACTGGAACTTTCCTTTAGCGATTTTTTTTACACATGGTAATGTATATATTTCAGTGCTGCTCTCTGAGTCTCTTTCTAATTTAAACCCATTCCTTTCCAGCCTTCCCTGTTTAGTGTTGCCAGATTCCTATTTCTAAACAGCAATTTGTTGATTCTTTTCTCAAGAACTCACATTTGGTGTCCAGTGGCTATGGACTGTGGAGTACTCATTTCAATCCAGCTTTCATAGTTTCTGTGACCTCATTAAAAAAAAAGTTTGTTTATTTAGGTATTTGGTTTCACTGGGCCTGTTAGTTGTGGCATGCAGGGTCTAGTTCCCTGACCAGGGATTGAACCCGGGCCCCCTGCATTGGGAGCACGGTAGCCATTGGATTTCCAGGGAAATCCTATCTCACTTTGTTTTGAAATTCCAAATGATCTCCATTTATTCAATAAAGAATCCCTCGACCAGTTGGGAAGTCTTGTTGGTCCACTAGTGCTCTCTGCCCATATAGCTTTCATGCATTTCTGAGTTCTTATCTTTGCCTATTCTGTCCTTTTACTTTTCCCACAATGCTGACCACTTGTGTCCATCTACTTTCGCCTCCCAGTGATCACACACCTCCCACTGGCTGTGCTTGAGTGACTCTCCCCATGATAAGATCGTGGTGTTGGTATCTTAGCTATGTTATATCAAATGCTGTTGGATTGTATCAGAGTATATTTAAAAACTGGAGCAGTTATCCTCAAATCCAAATAGAAAAATGAATGAAAGGGAAACCGAGTATAAGAGCTTAAGTAAAACTGAAGAAAGACAGTTTTTAGAGAGGTGGTTTCTTTAGAAATAAGGGGATGGAAGCCAACTTTTCCCATATGTTAGGGCTGATTAAGGTCTATGGTTCCCTGTTATGAAGGAGTCCCAGGAAAAGCTCACCTGAGGGTGGCAACAGAGAGGTGTAAGACATCTTTGAGCATTCATATTGGTCTTCAGTGATTCACCTTCCTATAGTATATCCCTCCTCCCCATATTTCAGTTCTCCCAGAGATACTGAAATATGCATATGTATCTAGAGCTGCTGGCTGGATTATATAAGGGGGAGTAGAGTGAGGCAGTGTGTTGGGGGTGGGGGTGGTCATTGCATCTAAACTTTGATTCCAACTTTTTGTATCCAGAAGCTTCATCCAACAAAATATCCTGAGCAGACAATTTTCCATCTACAAACTTACACTATCCAAACTTACAAGAGACAGGTGTGCAAATCACAATGTCAGCTTGTTCATCGACAGTGATGGGTATTCCTTTCCAGGGAATCTGAAGGAGGAACTGGGGATTGCCTCATGAGCATGCTATCAGGACAAAGGGCAGTAGGTCATTTAAGGAGTACTCCCCTTTGCCTAGAGAAAAGTCTGTGAGCTCTCCTACTCTACGAAAGAGAAGTGAATAATATTAACATGAAGAGATGAACTGAAACATGTGCTCCCTCCCCTACAAGAATCAATGAAAAGCAGTCTGGCTTATAGAAGGCTGAATGATGAAATTTAGTGAAGTGGTCAATTTCAGTTCAGTTCAGTTCAATCGCTCAGTCGTGTCTGACTCTTTGCCACCCTATGGACTGCAGCATGCCAGGCTACCCTGTCCATCACCAACTCCCTGAGCTTGCTCAAACTCATGTCCATCGAGTTGGTGATGCCATCCAAACATCTCATCCTCTGTCATCCCCTTCTCCTTCTGCCTTCAATCTTTCCCAGCATCAGGGTCTTTTCCAAGGAGTCAGTTCTTCACATCAGGTGGCCAAAGTATTGGAGTTTCAGCTTCAGCATCAGTCCTTCCAGTGAATATTCAGGACTGATTTTCTTTAGGATTGACTGGTTGGATCTCCCTATAGTCCAAGGAACTCTCAAGAGTCTTCTCCAACCCCACAGTTCAAAAGCATCAATTCTTCAGTGCTCAGCTTTCTTTATAGTTCAACTCTCACATCCATGTATAACTACTGGAAAAACAATAGCTTTGACTGGACAGGCTTTTGTCAGTAAAGTAATGTATCTGCTTTTCAGTATGCTGTCTAGGTTGGTCATAGCTCTTCTTTCAAGGAGCAAGCATCTTTTAATTTCATGGCTACAGTCACCATCTGCAGTGATTTTGGAGCCCTAAAAAAGTCTGTCATCATTTCCATTGTTTCCCAATCTGTTTACCATGAAGTAGATGGTACCAGATGCCATGATCTTCATTTTTTGAATGTTGAGTTTTAAGCCAACTTTTTCACTCTCCTCTTTCACTTTCATCAAGAGGTTCTTTAGTTCTTCTTCGCTTTCTGCCATAAGGGTGGTGTCATGTGTGTATCTGAGGTTATTAATATTTCTCCTGGCAATCTTGATTCCAGCTTATGCTTCCTCCAGCCCAGAATTTCACATGATGTACTCTGCATATAAGTTAAATAAGCAAGGTGACAATATATGGCCTTGATGTACTCCTTTCCCAATTTCCCAAAGTGGTCAAGAGGAGTTAATAATAACGCCCTGCTGCTACTGCTAAGTCGCTTCAGTCGTGTTCGACCCTGTGCGACTCCATAGACAGCAGCCCACCTGGCTCCCCCGTCCCCGGGATTCTCCAGGCAAGAACACTGGAGTGGGTTGCATTTCCTTCTCCAATGCATGAAAGTGAAAGGTGAAAGTGAAGTCGCTCAGTCGTGTCCAGCTCCTAGCAACCCCATGAACTGCAGCTCACCAGGCCCCTCCATCCATGGGATTTTCCAGGCAAGAGTACTGGAGCGGGGTGTCATTGCCTTCTCCAATAATAAAGCCCTAAAGTATTACTTTTCAAAGAATGAAGTACAGCTTATGATGTAGAAGCAATTGGAATTTCCAGTGGCAACATGTTTTTTTTTTTTTCTAGTGGAAATTATGTTTTAAAAATAATTGTTCTGTGGTGTTAAAAAGGTTTTGATTTTAGATCCTCTGGGAGAAGCAGCTGCAGTTTCTCCTTTCAGAGGAGACCAAGCTAGATCTTCCCTACTTTCTGTTGAGTTTAGCTAACTTAATAAGGCAACAAAAGCTGCTGACATTCAAAACCTGAAGAAGGCAGAGGAGGACACTCACCCAGAGAGCAGTGATGGGTCCTGAGGGAAGGAGGGGTGGGATGAACACTTCTGGTGATAGCATTGGGAGAGATGGGTGAGAGGCTGTAGGATGTAAAGAAGTAAGAGGAGGGGTAGAGGATGAGGATGGCACAAGTACAGTCTCTTTGAATGATTTAGAAAGCATCTGTGTGGGATGGAGAAGCTGAGTCCTGGAGGTCTGCACTGATTGGTAATAAGAGGAGAGAGTTGCTAATGCTTCCCTGGTGGCTCAGATGCTAAGGAGTCTGCCTGCAATGTGGGAGACACGGTTTCATTCCCTGGGTTGGTAAAGATCCCCTGGAGAAGAAAATGGCAACCCACTTCAGTATTCTGGCTTGGAAAATCCCATTGACAAAGGAGTCTGGCAGGCTACAGTCCATGGCGTTGCAAAGAGCTGGACATGACTGAGGGACTTCAGGTTTTCACTTTCCCCCTTTCTCACTACAACTGTAGCCATCCCTCCCTCAACCCAGGGACCTTCATATGACTTCAGAGTGGTCACTGAAATTCTTTCCTATAGGAACATTTTAATCTTTCATTCAAGTCTAGACCATGTTTGCTATAGGGAAAATTTGATAAGACTGTACCTAAACAGAAGATCTTTCTCAGCTAGAAGCTCCTATGCAAAATGACTTAAATAAAAAGGGAGTGCATTGACTTATATAATATAAATATCCACTGGCATCAAGTGTGACCTTAGGGGAACCAAATCTCTCATGAGGACCCAGGATCTTGTCCCTTGTTTGGCTCTTCTTCCCTCTGTATTGCCTGAACAAGTGGCCTCTCAGGGGTCCAAGTTCGCGTTCACCCTGTTTCAAGTCCAGAGGAAAATATGTGTTACTTCCTGATAGCCACAAGGCAGATTCTGGGGTCTGTCTATGGCAACATGCCTGCTCACCACATATGTGTGCCCGCTCAGTTCCTTCAGTCCTGCACAGCTCTTTGTGACCCTATGGTCTGTCCATGGGATTCTCCAGGCAAGAATACTGGAGTGGGTTCCCATGCCCTTCTTCAGAGGATCTTCCTGACCCAGGGATTGAACGCACATCTGCCTCCATTTCCTGCATTGCAGCAGATTCTTTAACCACTGAGCCACCTCGAAGCTGCACCTGGTCACCATGCTTACCCCTAAATAATCACACATTAGGGTTTTGAATTGGACTTGATTTCAGTTCAGTTCAGTCACTCAGTCATGTCTGACTCTTTACGACCCCATGAATCGCAGCGTGCCAGGCCTCCCTGTCCATCACCAACTCCCGGAGTTCACTCAGACTTATGTCCATTGAGTCAGTGATGCCATCCAGCTATCTCATCCTCCATCATCCCCTTCTCCTCCTGCCGCCAATCCCTCCCAGCATCAAAGTCTTTTCCAATGAGTCAACTCTTCTCATGAGGTGGCCAAAGTACTGGAGTTTCAGCTTTAGCATCATTCCTTCCAAAGAAATCCCAGGGTTGATCTCCTTCAGAATGGACTGGTTGCATCTCCTTGCAGTCCAAGGGACTCTCAAGAGTCTTCTCCAACACCACAGTTCAAAAGCATCAATTCTTTGGCTCTCAGCCTTCTTCACAGACCAATTCTCACATCCATAAATGACCACAGGAAAAACCATAGCCTTGACTAGATGGACCTTAGTTGGCAAAGTAATGTCTCTGCTTTTGAATATGCTATCTAGGTTGGTCATAACTTTTCTTCCAAGGAGTAAGCGTCTTTTAATTTCATGGCTGCAGTCACCATCTACAGTGATTTTGGAGCCCCCCAAAATAAAGCCTGACACTGTTTCCACTGTTTCACCATCTATTTGCCATGAAGTGATGGGACCGGATGCCATGATCTTCGTTTTCTGAATGTTGAGCTTTACGCCAACTTTTTCACTCTCCTCTTTCACTTTCATCAAGAGGCTTTTTAGTTCCTCTTCACTTTCTGCCATAAGGGTGGTGTCATCTGCATATCTGAGGTTACTGATATTTCTCCCAGCAATCTTGATTCCAGCTTGTGCTTCTTCCAGTCCAGCATTTCTCATGAGGTACTCTGCATAGACGTTAAATAAGCAGGGTGACAATATACAGCCTTGTGTACTCCTTTTCCTATTTGGAACCAGTCTGTTGTTCCATGTCCACTTCTAACTGTTGCTTCCCGACCTGCATACAGATTTCTCAAGAGGCAGGTCAGGTGGTCTGGTATTCCCATCTCTTTAGAATTTTCCACAGTTTCTTGTGATCCACACAGTCAAAGGCTTTGGCATAGTCAATAAAGCAGAAATAGATGTTTTTCTGGAACTCTCTTGCTTTTCCCATGATCCAGTGGATGTTGGCAATTTGATCTCTGGTTCCTCTGCCTTTTCTAAAACCAGCTTGAACATCAGGAATTTCATGGTTCACGTATTGCTGAAGCCTGGCTCGGAGAATTTTGAGCATTACTTTACTAGCGTGTGAGATGAGTGCAATTGTGCAGTAGTTTGAGCATTCTTTGGCATTGCCTTTCTTTGGAATTGGAATGAAAACTGACCTTTTCCAGTCCTGAGGCCACTGCTGAGTTTTCCAAATTTGCTGGCTTATTGAGTGCAGCACTTTCACAGCATCCTCTTTCAGGATTTGAAAGAGCTCAACTGGAATTCCATCACCTCCACTAGCTTCATTTGTAGTGATGCTTTCTAAGGCCACTTGACTTCACATTCCAGGATGTCTGGTTCTAGATGAGTGGTCATACCATCGTAATTATCCGGGTCATGAAGATCCTTTTTGTACAGTTCTTCTGTGTATTCTTGCCATCTCTTCTTAATATCTTCTGCTTCTGTTAGGTCCAGACCATTTCTGTCCTTTATCAAGTCCATTTTTGCCTGAAATGTTCCCTTGGTATCTCTAATTTTCTTGAAGAGATCTCTAGTCTTTCCCATTCTGTTGTTTTCCTCTATTTCTTTGCATTGATCGCTGAAGAAGGCTTTCTTATCTCTTCCTGCTATTCTTTGGAACTCTGCATTCAGATGCTTATATCTTTCCTTGTTTCCTTGGCTTTTCGCTTCTCTTCTTTTCACAGGACTTGGTTTACTGGTAAATGGGCTGAGTGTGGGCTCCCCCATGGAAAGGTCACATAAGGAGTGGATGCAGGACAGGAAGAAACATCAGGCCCACTGCACTGCTCACCAGAGACATGGATGCTTAGCAGCTTCAGCCTCAGTGTGGATTACATGGCACAAGGCTCTTGTAGTTGCAGAATAGACAGAATTGGAGAGTCAGTGAAGTCTAGCTCCCCAGTTTCCTCCACCCCACAGGTTTATGGAAACAAATTCTTTGGGGAGGAAAAAAGTTTACGTAGTGACTTTAATTATTAGTTGAGCAACTATTTTGTGCCAGGTATTATATTAGTGTTTTATATTATCTAACAATTCTTTTAATAGTCCTATGTTTTAGTACTCAGTTTAGAGATAAGAAAATTAAAGATGAAACTAAAATGATCTAAGGTAATCAGATTGGTTATATTCTTTGCAGCCAAAGATGGAGAAGCTCTATACAGTCAGCAAAAACAAGACCAGGAGCTGACTGTGGCTCAGATCATGAACTCCTTATTGCCAAATTCAGACTTAAACTGAAGAAAGTAGGGAAAACCACTAGACCATTCAGGTATGACCTGAATCAAATCCCTTATGATTATACAGTGGAAGTGACAAATAGATTCAAGGGATTAGATCTGATAGAGTGTCCGAAGAACTGTGGACAGAGCTTTGTGACATTCTACAGGAGGCAGTGATCAAGAAAAAGAAATGCAAAAAGGCAAAATGGTTGTCTGAGGAGGCCTTACAAAGAGCTGAGGAAAGAAAAGAAGAGAAAGGCAAAGGAAAAAAGAAAAGACATACTCATTTGAATGCAAAGTTCTAAAGAATAGCAAGGAGAGATAAGAAAGCCTTCCTCAGTGATCAATGTAAAGAAATAGAGGAAAACAATAGAATGGAAAAGACTAGAGATCTCTTCAGGAAAATTAGACATACCAAGGGAACATTTCATGCAAAGATGGGCTAAATAAAGGACAGAAATGGTATGGACCTAATAGAAGCAGAGGATATTAAGAAGAGGTGGCAAGAATACATGGAAGACGTATAAAAAAAAAGATCTTTATGACCCAGATAACTATGATGGTGTGATCACTCACCTAGAGCCAGACATTCTGGAATGTGAAGTCAAGTGGGCCTTAGGAAGCATCACTACAAAGCTAGTGGAGGTGATGGAATTCCAGTTGAGCTCTTCCAAATCCTGAAAGATGATGCTGTGAAAGTGCTGCACTCAATATGCCAGCAAATTTGGAAAACTCAGCTATGGCCACAGGACTGGAAAAAGTCAGTTTTCATTCCAATCCCAAAGAAAGGTGATGCCAAAGAATGTTCAAACTACTACACAATTGCACTCATCTGACATGCTAGCAAAGTAATACTCAAAATTCTCCAAGACAGACTTCAATAGTATGTGAACTGTGAAATTTCAGATGCTCAAGCTGGTTTTAGAAAAGGCAGAGGAATCAGAGATCAAATTGCCAACATCTGCTGGATCATGGAAAAAGCAAGAGAGTTCCAGAAAAACATCTATTTCTGCTTTATTGACTATGCCAAAGCCTTTGACTGTGTGGATCATAATAAACTGTGGAAAATTCTGAAAGAGATGGGAATGCCAGACCACCTGACCTGCCTCCTGATAAATCTTTATACAGGTCAAGAAGCAACAGTTAGAATTGGAAATGGAATAACAGACTGGTTCCAAATCAGGAAAAAAGTACATCAAGGCTGTATACTGGCACCCTACTTATTTAAGTTACATGCAGAGTACATCATGAAATATGCTGAGCTGGCTGAAGCACAAGCTGGAATCAAGATTGCCAGGAGAAATATCAATAACCTCAGATATGCAAATGACACCACCCTTATGGCAGAAAGTGAAGAAGAACTAAAGAGCCTGTTGATGAAAGTGAAAGAGGAGAGTGAAAAAGTTGGCTTAACACTCAGCATTCAGAAAATCAAGATCGTGACATCTCGTTTCATCACTTCACAGTAAATAGATGGGGAAATAGTGGAAACAGTGACAGACTTTATTTTTGGGGGCTCCAAAATGACTGCAGATGGTGACTGCAGCCCTGAAATTAAAAGACTCTTGCTTCTTGGAAGAAAAATTATAACCAACTTAGAAAGCATATTAAAAAACAGAGACATTGCTTTACTGACAAACGTTCCTATAGTCAAAGCTATGGTTTTCCTAGTAGTCATATATGGATGTGAAAGTTGGACTAGGAAAGCTGAGTGCTGAAGCATTGATCATTTTGAACTGTGATGTTGGTGATGACTCTTGAGAGTCCCTTGGACTGCATGGAGATCCAACCAGTTCATCCTAAAGAAGATCAGTCCTGGGTGTTCATTGGAAGGACTGATGTTGAAGCTGAAGCTCCAATACTTTGGCAACCTGATATGAAGAACTTACTCATTAGAGAAGACCCTGATGCTGGGAAGGATTGAAGGCAGGAAGGGAAGGGGATGACAGGGGATGACATGGTTGAATGGCATCACTGACTCCATGAACATTAGTTTGAATAAGCCCTAGGAATTGCTGATGGACAGGGAAGCCTGTCATGCTGCAGTCCATGGGGTGGCAAAGAGTTGACATGACTGAGTGACTGAACTGAACTGAATACAACTGGGAAATGCCTTTATTCTTCTACAGCATACTATACAGTGATCTTTATTTATTTACTTGTGTGCTGTCTGTGTCTTTCACTAGATTTATGCTCCACGAAGGCAAGGATCTTGTCTATCTTATTCACCACTGCGTTCCTAGTGCCTCAAGCAGTGGCTGGAAAATAATAGGTGCTTAATAAATGTTTCTAAATAGTGGTTTCTATCCAAAAACCTCAGAAAATAAGTGAAAATCAAATACATTAGACCTTTGTAGTTTTTATTGCTTATTTCCCAGTTTCAAAACATTCTTGAGCTTTACATTTTCTCTGACCCTTATCCCAACTCTACTCAGCAGCCTATAGTGCAGGCTCTCTGCTCAAGCCAAGCAAACTTGCACACCTGTTACTGAACATACATATGTCTCTGTGCCTGTCCATGACTCACTTGGAAACGTCTATCCTCAATGATCTGACTGTACCCTGATAAAGAAGCACACTTTGATAAATCTCTTAATATTAAAATAAGATTCTATTTCTTGAGGTGGTCCTGAGATGGTGGGAATAGGACAGAGAGACCACTTTCTCCCCCACAAATTAATCAAAAGAACATTTAAACACTGAATAGATTCCACAAAACAACNCACCTGTTACTGAACATACATATGTCTCTGTGCCTGTCCATGACTCACTTGGAAACGTCTATCCTCAATGATCTGACTGTACCCTGATAAAGAAGCACACTTTGATAAATCTCTTAATATTAAAATAAGATTCTATTTCTTGAGGTGGTCCTGAGATGGTGGGAATAGGACAGGGAGACCACTTTCTCCCCCACAAATTAATCAAAAGAACATTTAAACACTGAATAAATTCCACAAAACAACTTCTGAATGCCGGCAGAGGACATCAGGCACCCAGAAAAGCAGCCCATTGTCTTCAAAAAGAGGTAGGAAAAAATATAAAAGCCAAAAAAAAAAAAAAAAAAAGAAAGAGACAAAAGAGGTAGAGATGGAGCACCGGCCCGGGAAGGGAGTCTTAAAGGAAAGAAGTTTCCAAACACTAGGAAACAGTTTCACTGACGAGTCTGTGGTGAGCCTTGGAAGCACAGAGGGCAACATAACAGGGAGGAAAAATAAATAAATAATTAAAACCCACAGATTACAAGCCCAACAGTAATTCCCCCAGCGGAGAAGCAGTGCAGATGCCTGTACCCGCCACTAGCAAGCGGGGTCTCGGCAGGGAGGAGCAGGCTGCATTGCTTAGAGTAAGGACTGAGCCTGAATGCCCTTGAGGGCAATCTGAGTGAACTGAACTAGTACTTGAGCTAGCAAACCAGACTGTGGGATAGCTACCACGCAAAAAGTCCTAACCTAAGACACCACCAGGCCTGCGCGCAGAACAAAGGACTGAAGAGAACTAGCCAGCTGCAGACCATCCCCCTCTGGTGACAGGCAGCCAGAGCCAGAAGGGGACAATTGTAGCCCCAGAGAGACATTATCTACCAAACTGCAAGCAGGCTTCTTTGCTAACTAAGACTTCTTGGGGTTCTGGACGGTCTACATCCGCCTGAGAAGGTGTGCCAGTTGTACACCCAGAAAACCAAGTGGCAGGGACGGGGGAGGCAAGAAGTCACAGCTACCACGCTCACCAAACACCTCATTACCGGAGCCGCTCAGACCTGGGAAGGGCACAAAACGCAGGCCCAACTGAGTCTGCACCTCTGAGGACTGCCGGAGCGTCTGAACCTGAGCAGCTTAGACCTGGGAAATGCATGCAGCCCAAGGCCAGCCTTGGACGGCTCCTGGTGGAGCAACTTAGAGCCTGAGCAGTGTGGGCAGGGAGGGCACACATGCCATGAGCAGGGACAGGCCCAGTGTGGCTGAGACACTGCGAGCACATGCCAGTGTTATTTGTTTGCAGCATCCCTCCCTCCCCACAGTGCGACTGAACAAGTGAGCCTAAAAAAAGTGTCCACCACTGCCCACCTTGTGTTAGGGCAGAAATCAGACACTGAAGAGACCAGCAAACAGAAGAAGCTAAAACAGAGGGAACTGCCTTGGAAGTGACAGGTGCAATAGACTAAAACCCTGTCATTAGTACCGACTACATAGGAAGGGGCCTATAGATCTTGAGAAATATAATCCAGACCAAGGAACTATCTGAAAATGAACTGACCCCACACTGCCCGCAACAACACCAGAGAAAGTCCTAGATATATTTTTACTGTTATTATGGTCATTCTTTTTTTTTTAATTAAAAAAAATTTTAAGTCCTCTATAACTCCTTTAATTTTCATTTTTATAACCTACTATTACTTTACAAAAAAAGACCCTATTTTTTTTAAAGCAAACTTCATATATTTATATATATATTTTATTATTTTTGTGACTTTTTTTCTTCTTTTCTTTAATATTGTATTTTTGAAAATCCAACCTCTATTCTAGATTTTTAATCTTTGCTTTCTGGTATTTGTTGTCAATTTTGTACCTTTAAGAACCAAATCGTTAGTACCCATTTTTACTTGGGAGGGAGATTACTGGCTTGACTGCTATCTCCCCCTTTGGACTCTCCTTTTTCTCCACCAGGTCACCTCTGTCTCCTCCCTCCCCCTCCTCCTCTACCCAACTCTGTGAATCTCTGTGTGCTCCAGATGGTGGAGAACACTCAGGGAACTGATTACTGGCTGGGTCTGTCTCGCTCCTTTTGATTCCCCCTTTATCTTCCTGGCCACCTCTGTCTCCTTCCTCCCTCTTCTCTTCTCTGTATAACTTCGTGAACATCTCTGAGTGGTCCAGACTGTTGAGCACACATAAGGAAGTGATTACTGGCTAGCTTGCTCTCTCCTCTTTTGATTCCACCTCATCTCATTCGGGTCACTTCTAACTCCCTTCTCTCTCTTCTCTTCTCCACGTAACTCTGTGAACCTCTCTGGGTGTCCCTCACTGTGGAGAAACTTTTCATCTTTAACCTAGATGTTTTATCAACAGTGCTGTGTAGAAGTCTTGAGACTACTATAAAAATAAGACTGAAAACCAGAAGCAGGAGGCTTAAGTCCAAATCCTGAGAACACCAGAGAACTCCTGACTCCAGGGAACATTAATCAATAAGAGCTCATCAAATGCCTCCATACCTGCACTGAAACCAAGCACCACCCAAGGGCCAACAAGTTCCAGAGCAAGACATACCATGCAAATTCTCCCGCAACACAGGAACACAGCCCTGAACTTCAGTATACAGGCTGCCCAAAGTTACTCCAAAACCATTTACATCTCATAACTCATTACTGGACACTTCATTGCACTCCAGAGAGAAGAAATTCAGCTCCATGCACCAGAACACTGACACAAATTTCCCTAACCAAGAAACCTTGATAAGCCACCCATACAACCCCACCCACAGTGAGGAAATGCCATAATAAAGAGAACTCCACAAACTGCCAGAATACAGAAAGGCCACCCCAAACTCAGCAATATAAACAAGATGAAGAGACAGAGGAATACCCAGCAGGTAAAGGAACAGGATAAATGCCCACCAAACCAAACAAAAGAGGAAGAGATAGGGAATCTACCTGATAAAGAATTCCAAATAATGATAGTGAAAATGATCCAAAATCTTGAAATAAAAATGGAACCACAGATAAATAGCCTGGAGACAAGGATAGAGAAGATGCAAGAAAGGTTTAACAAGGACCTAGAAGAAATAAAAAAGAGTCAATATATAATGAATAATGCAATAAATAAGATAAAAAACACTCTGGAGGCAACAAATAGTAGAATAAAAGAGGCAGAAGATAGGATTAGTGAATTAGAAGATAGAAGGGTAGAAATAAATGAATCAGAGAGGGAAAAAGAAAAACGAATTAAAAGAAATGAGGACAATCTCAGAGACCTCCAGGACAATATGAAACACTCCAACATTCGAATTATAGGAGTCCCAGGAGAAGAAGACAAAAAGAAAGACCATGAGAAAATGCTTGAGGAGATAATAGTTGAAAACTTCCCTAAAATGGGGAAGGAAATAATCACCCAAGTCCAAGAAACCCAGAGAGTCCCAAACAGGATAAACCCAAGAAGAACACTCCAAGACACATATTAATCAGATTAACAAAGGTCAAATACAAAGAACAAATATTAAAAGCAGCAAGGGAAAAGAAACAAATAACACACAAGGGGATTCCCATTAGGATAACAGCTGATCTTTCAATAGAAACTCTTCAGGCCAGGAGGGAATGGCAAGACATACTTAAAGTGATGAAAGAAAATAACCTATAGCCAAGATCACTGTACCCAGCAAGGATCTCATTCAAATATGAAGGAGAAATCAAAAGCTTTACAGACAAGCAAAAGCTGAGAGAATTCAGCACCACCAAACCAGCTCTCCAACAAATGCTAAAGGATATTTTCCAGACAGGAAACACAAAAAAGGGTGTATAAACTCGAACCCCAAACAATAAAGTAAATGGCAATGGGATCATACTTATCAATAATTACCTTAAACATAAATGGGTTGAACGTCCCAACCAAATGACAAAGACTGGCTGAATGGATACAAAAACAAGACCCCTATAAATGTTGTCTACAAGAGACCCACCTCAAAACAGGGGGCACATACAGACTGAAAGTGAAGGGCTGGAAAAAATTATTCCATGCAAATAGAGACCAAAAGAATGCAGGAGTAGCAATACTCGTATCAGATAAAATAGACTTTAAAACAAAGGCTGTGAAAAGAGACAAACAAGGAAACTACATAATGATCAAAGGATCAATCCAAGAAGAAGATATAACAATTATAAATATATATGCACCCAACATAGGAGCACTGCAATATGTAAGACAAGTGCTAACAAGTATGAAAGGGGAAATTAACAATAACACAATAATAGTGGGAAAATTTAATACCCCACTCACACCTATGGATAGATCAACTAAACAGAAAATTAACAGGGAAACACCTGGTCATAGCAAACACCCTCTTCCAACAACACAAAAGAAGACTCTACACATGGACATCACCAGATGGTCAACACTGAAATCAGATTGATTATATTCTATGCAGCCAAAGATGGAGAAGCTCTATACAGTCAACAAAAACAAGACCAGGAGCTGACTGTGGCTCAGATGATGAACTCCTTATTACCAAATTGAGACTTAAATTGAAGAAAGTAAGGAAAACAACTAGACCATTCAGGTATGACCTAATTCAAATCCCTTATGATTATACAGCGGAAGTGAGATATAGATTTAAGGGCCTAGATCTGATAGATAGAGTGACTGATGAACTATGGACTGAGGTTCGTGACATTGTACAGGAGACAGGGATCAAGACCATCCCCATGGAAAAGAAATGCAAAGAAGCAAAATGGCTGTCTGGGGAGACCTTACAGATAGCTGTGAAAAGAAGAGAGGCGAAAAGCAAAGGAGAAAAGAAAAGATATAAGCATCTGAATGCAGAGTTCCAAAGAATAGCAAGAAGAGATAAGAAAGCCTTCCTCAGTGATCATTGCAAAGAAATAGAGGAAAACAACAGCATGGGAATGAGTAGAGATCTCTTTAAGAAAATTAGAGATACCAAGGGAACATTTCATGCAAAGATGGGCTCGATAAAGGACAGAAATGCTATGGACCTAATAGAAGCAGAAGATATTAAGAAGAGATGGCAAGAATACACAGAAGAACTGTACAAAAAAGATCTTCAGGACCTAGATAATCATGATCATGTGATCACTAATCTAGAGCCAGACATCCTGGAATGTGAAGTCAAGTGGGCCTTAGAAAGCATCACTACAAACAAAACTAGTGGAGGTGATGGAATTCCAGTTGAGCTGTTTCAAATCTTGAAAGAGGATGCTGTGAAAGTGCTGCACTCAATATGCCAGCAAATTTGGAAAACTCAGCAGTGGCCACAGGACTGGAAAAGGTCAGATTTCATTCCAATCCCAAAGAAAGGCAATGCCAAAGAACGCTCAAACTATCACACAATTGCACTCATCTCACATGCTAGTAAAGTAATGCTCAAAATTCTCCAAGCCAGGCTTCAGCAATACATGAACCATGAACTCTCTGATGTTCAAGCTGGTTTTAGTAAAGGCAGAGGAATCAGAGAACAAATTGCCAACATCTGGTGGATCATGGAAAAAGCAAGAGAGTTCCAGAAACACATCTATTTCTGCTTTATTGACTATGCCAAAGCCTTTGACTGTGTGGATCACAATAAACTGTGGAAAATTCTGAAAGAGATGGGAATACCAGACCACCTGA